>CABHPH010147770.1:0-29160 GCA_902168325.1 Peromyscus nudipes | reverse complement strand
GCACACGCACACACACACAGAGAAATCCTTCAACGTGCTTCAGACAGGTCGTTTCCATGTTAGGCACTTTATCTAATATTCACCATTAAAACACTAATGACACTTCTTGGATTTTGCTGTATTTTCAGGATTCCTTGGGGAGGAATAGGAATTTAAAAATGATAGTATTAAAATAGTAAAATTCTGAATCAAAAAAATTATAATGAAACCGAATTCAGCCAGGGATCTAAAATGAGAAATTTGAAGGCTGTTTTCCCACAGAGGTTTTACATGATGAAAATATTTTTAAAGAACTTTTTACTTCTGACTCATTATTTAACCAGGAAATTTTAACAAGTTTTATTTTACATAAAAAGTTGAGCTTATTATTAACAATAGGATTGTTAACTGATAGTCATCCTGAACTATCATTATGTCTAGCCTTTGAGAAGTACCTATTAATTATCATCTCTTTGTTTTTATTTTAATTAATGACTTATTAACACATTGTATATTTGATGTATTTTATAACCATTAATTATGAAATTAATACATACATATAAATTATACATGTTCAGAAATGGGAGTCGGTTTGAAGTCATGAATAAAGGAGCTGTTACATTTGGGTCGTGCTTCTCTTGGTGGAGAAAATTTCTGCCTGTATATGATAAGAAATTCAAAACTCACCTTCCTATTGAAAATGACAGATCTAGCAAATGTTAACAGACAGTTTATAAGAAGAATTTGCAGTAGATCCTAAAAAATTGGCAGGATGTAATTGGTAAAGTGTTTGTTGCTTTAAGGAACACATATTTTCAAAAGTTCCATTGTTCACAGTATGCCCTGTTCCCCTTGGGCTGATGGGTTACTGAATGCATAATATTCTTACATTTTTCTTCTTAATGGGGTATTTGGGGAAAGAGAATGAAGACATCCCTTTCAGACAAGGTGCCCTCAGAAGCAGAGAAAAACTAGGTATTGGATGTCAGAGTGGGTTTAGAAGCATGGAGAGGGAGAGCAGAGCTGTGATAGGCAGTATCTATGGGTGACTGGCTCCAGGATGCACGAAAAGCACTCAAATTCACCATGTGGGGCATTTGTGAGTAAGAGGAGAGCAAAGAGAATGGCCCTCCAGGAAGATCTTGGAAGGAATTGGAGCAAACCTTCACAGGTTTATCATGGCCTCTCCAGGTATCAGAAGGAAATAAGCTTGTCATATGACCTCAGATAGCCAATCTAGAAGTTCTATATGCAGTCCATTACTTGGACAGGGTACTCAATGCCCTGTGTTGAATAGAAGACTTACTACATGAGCAAATAAATGTGGGTGCAAAACAACTTCCTCATAGTCAGAACTATTGAAATAGTGAGCCCTATCATGGAGGTAGGTAAAGAATGCTGTCGAACATAATAGTGATGAACTCTTTGGAGTCAAGCAGACTTTCATAAATATTTTGTGGCTCTGGGCCTTGAACCCAAGCCCTTGGGCACTGAACCTGGGTCCTTGCTTCTGATAGGAAAGTGCTCAATGACTGAGCTACATTTCTAGTCCTAATTCTGTCTTGAGTTAAAATGCCACCATTTCTACCTAAAAGCTACATGATCTTGAACATTATCTAACTCTTCTCAGTATAATATCTTTATCTGTAAAATACAGATGTTACTATACCAATCTCATAGGGTTGCAATAAAGATTAAATAAAATAATACATGTGCCATAAGAGTCAATAAGCCACAATTATAAGAGCTGTTATGGCTGACATCAGGCTGAGCAAACACAGCTAAAGACATAGATGGGGCAGAAGACAAGACTGAGAGATTTGCAGATTTCCTTTCAAATTTTAGATCCTTTGCTTTTATTTGAAGTAGTCTAGAAAGAAAAATTTGAGGTGTGTGTGTGTGTGTGTGTGTGTGTGTGTGTGTGTGTGTGTGTGTAGACAGTGAATCTTTCTGCTAATCCACTAATGCAACTCTGACTACAGAAAGAACAGAGCAAGGATTACATCTGAGACCTCAGCTTGATTAGCACTGTGTTCTACATATCCACCCAGCCAACCACAGGCCCACGAACTGCACCAAAGGAGGCCAAGAGTGCTTCCCAGTAACTGTGAGCTCACTTGACTACCTCCCCATGAGGGTTCACTCTCAAGAGCAGCAGTTCCCGACCTTCCGAGTGCTGTGACCCATTAACACAGTTCCTCATGCTGTGGTGACCCCTGCAACCACAACATTATTTTCACTGCTTCTTCATAACTGTAATTTTGCTATTGTTATGAATCGTAGTGTAAGTATCTGATATGGGACCCTGGTGGGGGTCATGACCCATAGGTTTAGAACCACTGCTCTCAAGTTTTATTATTTCTGGAACAGTTTCAATTAGAATTTCCTCTGTTCTCTTAGTGATTCCCCCCCACCTCTTTTCTGTGTCCTTAGGGTTCAAGATGAAGCTTCTACAATTATGGAGAATCTCTTCATAAAGACACTGTGATGATGAATACTGATTGTCAACTTGATGGAGTCTAGACTCACCAAAGAGACAAGCTTCTGAGGTTGACAGTGAGGGATTTCTAAATTAGGTTAATTGAGCTGGGAAATCATACCCTAAATGTGGGTAGTATCATACCATGGGCTGGGGTCCTGAACTTCGCAAGAGAAGATAACTGGCCAAACACCAGCATTCACAGAGGTAATGTCTCTGCTTCATGACAGATGCAATATGATCAGCAGCCCCATGCTCCAGCCACCATGATGGACCATACTCTCAGACTATGATGCAAAACACTCCCTTCTTTAAGTTTCTTCCATTAGGTGTTTTGGCACAGACAAGTGGTAATGAACACAGACATTAAACCCGTTCTTGGAGGTTCCAGAAGGTAGATTGCACATTTAGCATGTTAGTACAGTGAGGAATAACTTTCTCAACTACATCTGGCCTTCTATGTTGCATAACTACAGACAGCATAGGGGTTATGTGTTATAGCATCCTCAGCCAGGAAAGATATCCTGTCTCAGAGAAGAGATGTCCCAGAGAAGGCTGGGGAGACCAGGCCTTATTAATTACCATATTCAGTGATGAGCAGTAGATGGAATGCTGACTCTCTGAAATCCAAAGGGATTTTTGGATACTAAAATATTTTATAACATGACTCTTTCCCTCTCTGAGAACTTCTATTCTCTCTAGTGAAATGGCTCAGTTAGGACATCCAATGTCACTATAATTGTTCAGGCGCTAAAACGTTACTTCTCTAACCTGATCAGGTTAAGAAAGGGTGTTGGCCAATGATACTGCAGCTTATTTGGAGAAAAAGAATCGTGAATAAGATCCTATCCATAAGAAGAAAGTGTTTATCTTTTCACATTTAAATATATATATTTGAACATGTAGATGAATAAGAATCAACCAAATATAATCTGATAAATACAACCCTCCTGAGTCCAATACAAAATATCTTGGTTTTTTATGTTTGTTTAGTTTTGTTTTGTTTTTTGTGGTTTTTTTTTTTGAGACAGAGTCTCTGGGTAGTACTGACTGAGCTGGAACCCCCCATATAGAGAGACCAGGCTGGCCTCAAGCTCATAGAGATCCATCTGCTTCTACCCTCCTGAGTGTTGGGATTAAAAGAGTACCCACAACCCCTGTAGATTTGAAAAAAAAAACAAAAAGGTAAGAAAGTAGAAAAGAATGCTATTCTGTTGGGGGAGATTTGGCATCTGCAAGTTGTCTGGAAGTTCCCCAAGATAGATCAAGAACCTGGTTCTTCTTGTTAGCACATAGGCACCCTGCGCAATACTCCATGTGGACGTATGTGTTTGACAATTTCAAATCAAATGAGTACATATGAAATGCTGATTCCCAACCTAGACCCTGTGTTGTCCCAAGCACCCCAAACCCAAAGAAAAGTCTTCTTATTACAAATTGTCCCCTCTCTGCTAGCAAGTTTACACTGGATGAGCACGGCCTTTCAGCAGTTCTTCTTAAAGGATGGTAGACATTTCTTCACTTTAAGAAAAACATCTATATCTGGCTCAAAGTGTTCAGTTTAAGGAGGTCCCCAACAGGCAAGCAGGACATCACACAGCATCCAGATGCAATAATGACTAAGCATCCAGATGCTCGGAGTTCTAAGAAGCTGAAAGAGCCACCTTGATAAACTCCTGAATGGAGGTCTCCCACAGAGGTCCCTTGCAGTATGAGTCACATGGGCTAATCCTGAGAAATGTATCTGCCTTCTTGTTCTTGGCCAACCATCCCCTCGGCTAAAACCAATGGAGACGCGGGAATGCATTCTGAGGGAGTATGAATGTTACAAAGAGCCCTTTAATGTGATTTCCTGGAAGCACATGGCCTCACAGGTAGGGACAAGCCTTGGATGTGAACCCAGGGGCTTTTCCAGGACATGGCTGAGACCCAGCAAGCTTCTGGATAGCAGATCGAAGGAGAGAGGTAGGGGTGCTCCTGTGGGAGACCTCTTTTGAGAAAAGAAAAATGTAGGATCACTTATGTTGACATGAGATAACAGACATGCCAACTGCCCGTTAACCAAATAAAAATGGATGTCGTGTGCAGGAATGGAGAAATGAGAAGAAATCTGTCTTCCAGCTGCTCAGACTTACCACATTGGGTCTAGATCAGGTCAGGAGGAAAGGACTCAGCTGCCCAGTAGAGATACTGACTTGGTAGTAGGCATTTCTGGCAACAGTGTGTCCCCACTAACCACTTGAAACCCATCTTTGTGATATTTGAGTTCTCAAGGTCTAAAAGACCAGGTCGTTGTGGTTCATAATAAGTATAAGGCTTTGGTCACAGAATCAGTTATAGCAATATGGCTTATTCCCATTCATGAATTCAGTTATCATTTATTGACCATTGGCTTTGTAGAGAAACAAATACAACTCAATTCTTTCCTCTCATGCATGCACAGTGTTGAAGGGGCATATGGCTACAGGAACAAGCCATTGCAGTATCAGAGATGACCTGGAGAACCAGAGGAAAACAGATAACTTACCATTACAAAACCCAGGAAAGCTTCATGGAAGAAGAAGCAACTAGTATAAGATTTAAATAGATTTAATAGATTTAAATGATATGAGAGGGAAAAAGATATCACATATTCTACTTAAGTTTCAGAGACTCAAATAATGAATATACATGTTATCGTATAGCTTCAGTGTTAATATTCATGAGAAAATAATCATGCACAGTTAAGACTCTTGACTCTGTTACCGAATTTGTGATAGTGAGACACACAGCCATTCAGTTTGTTCAATGCATTTCAGTAGTCCAGCGCTGGACATATCAGGAGCCAGCTGGGGCCTTGTAAACACTTTACAATCCCTTAGAAGAATATAGGATGGGGAGAGCTCAAGCTGATATTGGTTTTTCAGATATAAAGCCTCCCATGGTGCAGACTCACAGTCAGTCTTTGAGCAACTCAAGGAATAGTATTCTGCAGTTGCCGGCCTGAGTGTGCATTCTGCTTCGGCTATAGGGGTAACCTGGAGGTAGACTACTATAGATTCTAAAATATGGTTTCCTCTCATAAGTATTTTTACTACCATCTTTGGACTGCTAGAGAGAGTAAAAACCAGGATGTCTGTAACACTCCAAGCCTTGCCTGCTTCTCAGTAAAGGTCAGTTCCCCTTCTAGTGCATGATGGAATCAACATTGCTGGTCAAATTCCAACCAGTGGTCTCCATCTCCAGTCTACAGTGCTATTCTCTGACCTTCTGCTCCAACTCCCCTTTGTATAACGCATGATCCCAACTTCAGGAGCCATGGATTTATAGCTAAATGATGAACAAGTGGCCACATGGTGACCCCAAAGTCTCTGTAAGGACTACCCACCACTCCTTCCTCTGTCCCCTACCAAGTGTCCACAGGGACTTTTCTCAGATAGTCTCTCCTGAAGGTTCTCTCTAATATGTTTTTGTCAACCCTAATTGATGAAACCTGGGCAGAGTAAAGAAAAGTAGTGGTGGCCAAAGTTGTTGGGTTTTCCAGTCTTCGATCAAGCTTTGGGAAAAATGAGGATGGTCATTGTATTTGGAGAGTCAGTACTCAGAGATTTGATGTCACAATGGTCAATTTACTTCAATCACATGTCAATAAACTAGTTAGTCTACACACTGCTGCCAATGGCAGGAATATCCTAAAGATAGCCTGACCAGAGAAGTCCTTGATTCTTTTAAAGTAATATAAGACATTCCTACCAACATTCATTTATGTATTCATTTGATTATTTATTTGTTTACAGAAATATTGACATAATCCTTGATTTTTGAAGTATGGGTGGACAACTCATTTCATTTACCACGAGGAATCCTTTGTGCTTCTTGATAAGAAGAGATTTGTAGGAATGTCTGCATTTCTAATGGAAGGATTCCTGAGTGGGAATGCCTGGGATAGTCTCCAGGCAGTGCTGGCTCCCATCAAGCTTTGTTATTTACCACCCTAGATAGCTAACAATGATTGTCAACTTGGCAGGATCTTGCATCAGCAAGCCTCTGGACACATCTGTGTAAAACGATCTTGATAGGGTTAGCATCTGGTCATTCCTATGGAAGATAATCTAGATTATATTAATTGAGGTGTGAAGAACCACCCTAAAGTCTCTGATCTGGGGACCTTGATTACATAGAAAAGAGAAAAACAGTTGACCTGACACCAGCCTCCATCATTCTCTACTTCCTTACTGTAGATGCACTTGGACCAGCTGCCTCAAGTATCTACCATGACTCACTCCCCCACCATGATGGACTGTACCCTGAAACTGTGATCCAAAATAAATCCTTCTTCCCTTAAGTTGCTTCTGTCAGATAGCTTGTTGTAGAGATGAGGAATACGCCATTGCCAGCAGCAGGTACTAATCTAGCAGCAAATACTGGCCATCAATGAGGCTCTTCTTTCTGGACTGGACATGGCTGGAAGAATCAAGGTTAGGCTTCAGGAAGGGGCCAGGCAACAGTCGAAGTGGAGCTGGTTTCTAGAAGAGGAGAGCAATCTAGGGTCAGTTCCTTTTCAGGGTAGATGATGGCAGGTATCTAAGATGGAAAAGGTTAGGATCGGGCTGAGTAGACATAGTCAGGAAACAAAAAAGCCATGCAAACAGAGAAAAGAAAAGATGTACTCAGGCAGGTCCATGGGAAAGATAGTGATGTCTAGAGATGCCATGGGTGTAGCTAGAGTTTTCCTACTGGGCCCACAGTCTGGACAAATCTCTGTCACCCGCCAGTCCCACTGCCGCTCAGACCCAACCAAGTAAACACAGAGACTTATATTGCTTACAAACTGTATGGCCGTGGCAGGCTTCTTGCTAACTGTCCTTATATCTTAAATTAATCCATTTCTATAAATCTATACCTTGCCACATGGCTTGTGGCTTACCGGTGTCTTCACATGCTGTTTGTCATGGTGGCGGCTGGCAGTGTCTCCTTAGCCTTCTACTTCCCAGAATTCTCTCTTCCTTGTCCCGCCTATACTTCTTCCTGCCTGACCACTGGCCAATCAGTGTTTTATTCATTGACCAATAAGCAACATGTTTGACATACAGACCATCCCACAGCACATGGGTGCTCTGGGAGTTCTCAGAGGAGCTTGGTGGCCACAGTGGGACAGAATAGCAAGGTATCAGATGCCTACTCAGAACAGAATGAGGCCAGCCTTGACTTCTGTTTACAATCCCCTCTAAGCAATCCTGAATCCTACTGCAGAGCTCCTGCCTGTCACTTAGCTCTAATCATGGGACATTAAACACAAGCCACGCATCATAAGGGCATAAGAAGCAGAGCCCTGCTCCAGACTGAGTGTCCTGCACAGTTTGGATATTAATCCTGACAGAAAAATCTTTAGCACTGTATGGATTGCTCCGTGTAAATTCATTAACTACTTGTCATGACTGTAATATAATCTGCCCTGACCCTAAGGACTCGCCAGCACAGTGTTAATCAAATCTCCGCAGAAAACAACACATTTCTGTTTAGACTCAACAGCTGCTTCTCTTGCCAGGTTAGGGCTGGAGCGTTAAGGGGGAAAGAGTAAAAGTTTTCTTCTGAACGTCCCTGAATAGGGCGCGCCTGTCTGCAGAAATGCCTCTTGGGTCTCTAGCACTGACAGTTTGAAGCTACCCTCCATTTTCAGTAACCCACGCTCCGAGCCCTGCACATAATGGAAGTCCGTCAATCTCCGGTCCCCATCAGCGAGAAGTCCACAGATAATAAAGCACAATGTATTCTGAAGCATCGAACATTTTCTCCCAGGATGAGTCATTACCAGGTTTTAATCATGCTCATTAGCCAGCCATTAGAGTCCTGTCCAGCTTTTCACTGCCAGAGACGAGTGGAGAGAATGATTGTGGTCGGGGGCTGTGCCTGACCTACTGAAAGACTAGGCCATCTGTTCCAACTTGTACAGAACATGGATCACCCTGCTTTACGGCTGTAGTGATCTTACATCCCAGCATAAAACCCCTGAATTTTATTTAGGTTGATGCAAACCTAGGGTCTCCAGAAGTGAAAGCAGTAAAGACTCAACATCCACTAAGACACAGGTGACGTCCCAGCACCAACTTAGTGACCACAAGGAGTTTATGGCAGCAAAACCATGCATGTCGATTTCCACAGCTTGATGCATTAAGAGGCCAACTAAAAATGTGGCTTTGATACACGCAAGTGCAATGGTAACAACTGGGAAGCAAGATCCTTATAGGGGCTGAGGTAGGGGATGCCTGCAAATTCTAACATCTTTGTGTTTCCTTCCCCGATCTATCTCTTCTAAATTGTTCTTTGATTATGTCTGATAGGACTGGTCTCTGCTCTTTTTTCATATGCAAATCTATACTGCTTAGTGTAGAATGCTTGACAGAGGGCTTCCCACTCCTTAGGTTCCTATGAATGACATACACCATACATGTATTTTCTCAGCTAAGAACTAGCCAGACAATGAAGCAATTTCATCTATTTCCATTTTTTGAGGGGTGTGTGTGTGTGTGTGTGTGTGTGTGTGTGTGTGTACACCCACACGTGAGCATAACTTCCTAGGTCTAATTATCCAAACTATTCTGTAGGAGCCTAAATCTTTACCTCAACCTTTTTGCTTTTGATCTACTAATTTAGAATTTTGTGTGTGCTGTAGAATGGCGGGGGGCGGGGGCGTGCAGGGGGAAAGGATGGGAGAGAGAAAGGACAGGGGAAGAAAGTAAGTTTGAGTAGGAATAAAATCCTTGTCCCATTTCTCTTTCCGTATTCCTAGCTTCTAGTTCACATTCTTTCAATGACAAGTTTTTGTCATGGCTCCTCCTAGCTCCTCCCTTGTAGAATTTCCCACAGTGCTCAGTGCAGCAAGATGGTGTACCTGGGCAAGCTCTGGAGGACCTCTAACTTGGTCACACCCTTCTAGTCCTGCATGTCTGGGAAGTGGTAAACAGAGTATCTCTCATTTCACTCCACTGCAGCCAGCCTGCAGGAGTTGGTGCGTGCCTAGGGGTGAACAGATGTCACGCCACACTCAAAAATTAAGGAATAGCCAAATACTTAGGTAGTTAAGTATACAACCAGAGTAGAGCAGCCCCTCAAACAGCATCCTCCACACCAAGCTGGGAGGAACTCCTCCAGGATTGAGCCCCTGCTATGAAGACAAATGTTCTTCTCCGAATTTATATATCCAAGACCTCACGTCTTCTGGGAGATAGGTAATTAAGGTTATAAGGCTTGGACCTTAATCTGACACAACTGATGACTACAGGAAGAGGAAGCAAGGTCTCCTCCCCCACAACACACCTAAGAAAGTATACAATGGGAAGATGCTCTCTGCAAGGCCAGGAAGGAAGGCCCGACTAGAAATAGACCAATGTGGCACACTGACCTTCAATTTCCAGTGTCCAGAACCCTAAAGACATAAATTACTGCTGTTTGAGGGAAGACCATGGTATTTTGTTCTGCAACCTGAGCTAAGTCCGCTTTGCCATGGTTCCAAAATTGCAGGGAAGTCAGGCAAGATTCAGTCGTTACATCAGAAAAGATGTAACTGGAATCAAAACCCATGCACAGAGACAGCTGTTCTGGGAATGTTACAGAATTCTTTAGTCATGGTGACCTAGGACAGAAGGTGGCTGAGGAAATGGTCAACAAGTGTCTCCATATGTCCAATAAGGTTCTTCTGTGGAAGCAAAGAACACTCAGGTCAGGATGGCCCTAGCTGGTTAGAACTGATTAACTAACTCAGAGAACTCAGTGAGAAGGTTCCAGAAGCTTAGTACTGATGGTAGACCCTGGCTGACAGTTCCTCAGAGAATCATGTCAGAGTTGAGATTAGAAATTCGATTACAAATAGCTCTGGATTATGAGGGGAAAGCAATAACATGTTATAAATCAGCATTTAACTCCTATCCTTCAAAGAAATGTCAATTATGGTGGACATTAATGTGATTTACTTGAAGAACACTGTTGGCTAACTGTGGGTTCCATTTGATTTAAGCGTTTCTCGCCAAGGCCTTCACTGCTAATAGAAGGACAGAACAGAAAAGAAGAAGAGGGGACCTTCTATTAGAACCACCTTTCTCTAGCTGAATAATCAGCAGGGTTATGCTGTCCGTTTCCACCCCCATCTACATACATCCCACCCACACTCCTGATTGCTGGATGCTGTTGAGAAGCCCAGAGGAGGAAACGTTCTCTGGAGAGGTGTTCTGTTCTTGCTTTCTCCTCCTCTCATCCACGTTATCACTGAGGCACATTGGATGGTCTGGTCTCTTACTCTTACCAGCAATGATAATGATGATGATGATGATGATGATGATGATGATGATATAACATATTCTTACCAAGGGTGAAGTTCTTTTGTATTTGTTTTGCCCCAGGGTAGAGGGACTTGTCTAGTACGGATGGCACCAAGTTTTGTTTCATATAGAAAATGGTATTATCTTTCTTTTATTTTTTTTGAGACTATTATAATTGCATCCTTTCCCCTTCTCTTTCCTCCCTCTAAACCCTCCCATATACCCCTTTTTACTCTCAAGTTCATGGCCTCTTCTTTTCATTGGTTCTTGTCACACACATATGTGTAGTATCTGTATACATACATATATATATATATATATATATATTCCTAAATACATAAATACAACCTGCTCAGCCTGCACCATGTTGCTTTTATTTTCAGAGCTGACCATTTGGTGTTCACCAAACAGTCGGTGTGTTCTTCCCTGAGGAAGACTACTTCTCCCACTCAACATCCCTTAGTTGCCCACATTGTTTGTCTAGAGTTGAGGTTTCCTGGGCTTTTCCCGTTCACTTTGGCACGTCTATTGTTGTCCTTGTTCAGTTCATGTTCACACAGTCATGCTGGTGAGACAAGGCTTTGGCTTCTGCCATTCCCGAGAGACACAATCTCACAGCGAACACCCTGGTCCTCTGGCTCTTACATTCTTTCTGCCCCCATTTTCTCCTCATCTAATGTTCCCACTAGAGCGGAGATGCTCCAACTTCATCCACAGTGCTCTTACTTTCCTCTTTGCTGATCCAGTAGGGCAAAGAGAGAAGAGCACAGGTTGGGGTGAGGACTGCTCTATCCTGGGGGCATGGTGGACAAAGAACAGAGAGAGAGGTGTCCTCATGGCATTGCTGCGAAGCTCATTTACGAGAGACCGTCTGGGGAGCTCTTGAGTCACGGTTATGGATGGGAACCCCAGCTTTTCACTCACTAACAGAGTAAGCTTGGCAAGTTTCTCCACTGCTATTTCAGTTTTCCTCTCTGCAAAATGGGGGCAATATTAGTGGTGTGGTGGGAGGATTAAGGAAGGTCCAAGGGCAATGCATCCAGCACCAACTTAATAATTTGACACCTAATTAGCCCGCAATCACGATTATTACTACCCTTCCTCATTCAAACCACTTACTTCAGCAGTCCTCAACCTGTGGAATGCCACCCCTTTGGGGTCATAAATCAGATATCCTACGTAACAAATATTTCCATTATGATTCATAACAGTAGCAAAATTACAGTTATGAAGTAGCAAGGAAATAATTTTATAGTTGAGAAGTCACCACAACATGAGGAACTGTATTAAAGGACACAGCTTTTGGAAGGTTGAGAACTACTGATTAACTCATTATTTTTTGTTTGTTTGTTTGTTTGTTTGTTGAGAGAAGAGGAACTCCTTGTATGTTCTAGTTTCTTTCTTGTGCTATGATAAAGCTTTCTAAGCAAAGCAACTTGGCAGAAATGGGTTTATTTGTCTTACACTTTCCATCATGATCTATCACTGAGGGAAGTCAGGGCAGAAACTCCAGGCAAGAACCCAAAGAGAGGCCTTTAACACACTCACAACCAAAACAGTGGAGGAGAAACCATGGGGGAATGCTGCCTGATGGTTCATTGCAGGTTCATGCTTCACTAGTTTTCTTGTACCACTCAGATCCACCTACCCAGGGAATGATGCTGCCCACAGTGGGCTGGCTTCTCCTACATGAATTAACAATCAAGACAATACCCACTGACAAGCATATAGGTCAATCTGATCTGGGAAATCCTCCAACTGAGAATCCCTTTTCAGACACTTCTAGGATATATCAAGTAGACCATTAAATTTAACTACAATAGTGTGCAAGGGACTTTGAAAAGACTTAGATTATTTTCCAAGCCATTGAGATGAGAAAAAGCTATGGGAAGTCACAGAATTTTGGTGAAGTCTAGATGCGATGTATGTGTTTACTGATGTTCTATTTGCAGAGACAAAATGGCACTGATGTGGAATGCTGAGCCTTTGGCTTTTGCATATAGAACACAAAGGGACAAATGACTCAGGTCTTCTAGCTTCTGCTAGAGCCCTTTTCCAGTTTCTTGTCAGGTATGCAGACCTCCAAAGGCAGCTCCTGAGAACACTCCCTCTGTAAAATACAGAACAGCTCTGGGTCCACAGATGAGAACTTGATCACTGAGCACATATTTGATTGAAACCTCTAGAGTGACTCTTTTCTGATGCCCTTCCTGTCCATCTCTCCTTCCCAACCAAGCCCTGGTACTTCCTCAGCTACATGGCTTTTATTATAAGAAAACTCTCATTGTTGACACCTCCCCGCTTTGGGGTGACTGCTTCCCACAATCCCTGTGTTTTCTCAAATCGTCTTGAGCTCAGCGATGAGAATTCACCACTCTTTGATGTAAGCAGTATTTATCCAGTGTCTGACAAGCTGAAGCCCCCATGCCTGTATCCTTTGCCAAGCCTCCTTCCCTGAACCAGGGCTCCTTCCAGACTCTGTGGCCCATGTGACTCCAGGGTAAGAAGTGACATTTGTCAGCTATAGAGAGTGCAGCAAGGAAAGGAAAAATCTCGAAAGGCCTGGTACCCTCTGACCTTCAGGCGCCATATGTTAGTTTTCTGGAAGACTCAGCCCGGAGAACAAGATGTTTACCCTTTCTCAAGTTTAGAGACCTGATGTTTGTGAGCAAAGAAGGGGAGGGACTTTATCCTGACAAAAAGTACCTGATACTGTTGCCGTGGAAACACCCCTGCCCTCCTAGAGTCTAGTTTTGATTCCTTAAAAATCACTTTTATTCTCTGACTGGGCTCTGTGCTGGCACCTCCATCCGCCGAGAAGCCCATATCATTAAGGCAGCCCCAATCAAAGCTGTACAGAAACATTCTTGGAAGGGATCCCCAAGTCCAGGAAGCAAACTCTTTCAAAATGGCAGCCGCTCTCACCTTGTAATTTTTCAGGTCTACATGGCTAATGTGAACTCTGTGAGCAAGGGTCACCCCTGCCTCCCACTGCATTTACAGCCACGGTGCCAGATACAACAGGCACTCAAGACAAACTTGCTGAGTGAATGATTTCCAGGGTCTAGAGGAGACCCTCCAAAATATCACAAGTTAGCCACAGCTCTATATACCTTACAGAAATTAGTTTCATGTGCCTCAGTTTCTTCATCTATGAAATGGACATGATTGGAAATATTATGCTTTGTTCTGAGTTAACAGAATCATTCAAGGGCACAGGGCTAAATGATTACGAAGCCAAGGTTTGGCCCAGACGGTCTCCATTCTAAGTCTCTGGTGTCAGCTGACAGGGTTGCAGAGCCACCTTTATGAGCCAGCTGTTCCAATGCTACTCAAGTCTTCTCCTGTCACACAGTGAATTTCATTAAGTAATATTAAAATGGTCATATTTGGTGATTTAATTAATAGAAAATGCATAACAAATATTAAATCTGAGGAAATGGGTGCTAACCTCTGCCTTTTGGCCATCCTGTGCCAAGTTCTGGTTTTGAAATACTCCAGAGCTCTTGATGGTGATGATAATAATGATGATGGTGATGATGATGATGATTGTGTATGTGTGTGTGTGTGTGTGTGTGTGTGTGTGTGTGTACGTGCACGAGCTCATGTGTAGACACACATATGCCACAGCATGCTTATGGAGGTTAGAGGACAATAACTTCTGAGAGTTGGTTCTCTCCTTTCATCCCTGGTTCCAGAGATGCAGTTCAGGTCATCAGGCTTGTGTGTCCAACACTTCTACCTGCTGAGCCATTTCCTTGGTCCTATTTCTTTTCTTCCAAGTACCCTTCATTATCCCCCCTCACAGAGACAGATTCTGTCCATTCATCCCGAATCCCCTGCCTGGCTAAGTAATAAAATTTATGGAATGATTGAATGAGATTACTGTGTGATGAATGAGTTTTTACATTTGTGTGTGTGTGTGCACACGCGCGTGTGTGCAGATGTGAAGTTAACATCAGCTGTTTCCCTCAATTGTTTCCCCCTTCTTTTTTTTTTTTTTTTTTTTTGTTTGTTTTTTGAGACACGGTTTCTCATAGTTTTGGTGCCTGTCCTGGATCTCACTCTGTAGACCAGGCTGGCCTCAAACTCACAGAGATCCGCCTGGCTCTGCCTCCTGAGTGTTGGGATTAAAGGTGTGTGCCACCACTGCCTGGCTCCCCCTTCTTTTTTAAGGCAGCATCTCTCATAGGAACCTGGAGCTTTCTTATTGGCTGGTCTAGCTAGCCACCTTGTTCCAGAGATTCCCTGTCTCTGCTTTCCCAGATCTGAGGTTACAGGTGGTCACTATGCCTCTACTTTCCATCTTATATTTTAAGACATGCTCTCTTATGTTCTATTCACTGAGCTGTCTGCCTAGTCCTGTAAGTTTTTTTTTTAAAGACAGAGCATTTAGAATAACTGCTCAGGATTCCAGAAGAAAAAGCCAATAGACAGAGTTTCAAGATTTGAACTAAATCTCAGAACTCAGATTTAGAACACATGACAAAAGCGATTCTCTTTGTAATCCATGGTGTATTGTGTGACTTTTCTTTGGAAAATTTTAATACCTAATTTTGGGGAGACCAACTAGAGGGAGCATTCCTCCCCCAATAAAATACTGCAGATCATTTTAATTATCCCTGAGGAAGGGGACATCTGCTTTGCCCTTCTCCAGTTCTATACTGAAATCTAACTGCCTCATGAAGAACTATAGGAAACAGCAGGACCTACCTGCTTTCTTCCTTTTCTCTTTACTGAAACCCCAGATGCAGTCCTCTTCACTGTCTTGTGTGTGCACGGTCAACCTCTCCAAACCCAAGATGAAGCCACCTTCCCTGTGTTGTGCATGCATGACCAGCCTCTCCAAACCCAGGATGCAGTCCCCTCCGCTGTGTTGTGTGTGCACAGTCAACCTCTCCAAACACTAAACCATCAATGAAGGCTGAAACTCACTGCCTTCTTGCTCTTACATTCCACAACACACAACACACACATACACACACACACACACACACACACACAAACACACACAATGAAAATGCCATGCGGGTTCTTACACACACACAAAATGTATGTACACATGTGCCCATGCATGCACACACAAGCACATACCATTCTGCTGTGGGCACATGTCAACCTCAATCAGAATGCTTAACTAAAGGAGGGAGTCTTTTACTTCTTTGTCTATTTGAAGGCCTTGGAGGTGATTTTCTTGCTTTCCGTAAGAAGCAAAAACTGAGACCAAGGCTACACTTCTATTCTTTGGGGAATCTAGTGAAATATGGAAACCCAGCACTCCTGAATTAAGGGGGCATTCTAGACTGGCCGAAAGAACACAGAGAAGGCTACCTGATCTCCTAGATAGAAGAGATGCTGAAAGCATGTGGGCTCCAGAGGGCAGGCCAACTTGATGGGCCTCAGTCCTTCATAAGTGTGCCTACTACACATCATAAGTATGTGTTTGAAAAAATGAGTAAGTCCACATGCTTTTCAGAAAATGATGCCATCTTTCTTTAATACATTGCCTTGAATAGCTCTCCATCCCTCACTCTTCTCCAAGGCAAAAACATTGTTTTAATTTTAAGGATCCAGCACACCATTTGCCATGCTTTGGTGCTTTGGTAGATTTGCAACCTCAGGTAAGGACAGTTATTCCCCATCCTAAGCCCTCATCAGATTATACACCCTCTGACTTTCTTAAATGAATGGGCACTTTGAATTGCAATTACTTGATTACATCCTATTCCCTTCATGGGTAAGAATGGTTTTCACAGGGAGATATCCATCTATTCATTTGCATGTGCCCCATATCTACTAAAATGGGCAGAGTGATGGTATTCATTGGAGGGTAGTGGCTAACATTGCTTCTCGGGCTGCACTGCCATGTTCTGAACCCCAGCTCTGATCTTTGTAAACTATGGAGACTGTGGTCAGCTTAAAAAAAGTTCATCTCTTCATTTTCCCTTTTTCAAAAATGGAGGAATGAATGGGCTCCACCTCACAGTAGTTGTAAGTTGTTTAATGACTTAATTCGTGTGAAGCGCTTAGAACTTAGATCAAATTAAACATTCCATCAATATTCACCTGCACTTGAGCCAATTTTGTGAGTTAGGAGAGCCCCAGACATAATTCAGGGTTACTCTGGGTAAAAGATAGTTTGAGTACTATTCAGAAAGAAAAGAAAAAAAAGATTTAAAAAATGAAATTGAAAACTGTCAATTCCAAGGAAAGGTAAAGAAAAATGCAAAGTATGTTAGACCAGAATATGACCATAGCCATTTTCATTTTTGTAAAATGCAATATGCAACAAGGTCATTTGTGTGTCTATGTGTTCTTGCGTGTCTGTTATGTATATGTAAGGCCAGAAGTCCCGTTACATCATTAGATGTCTTCTCAGTTGCTTTCTACCTTTATTTTCGAGACAGAGTCTCTCACTGGAACCTGGTCCTCATCAATTAGGCAAGTTTGGCTGGTCAGTGAGCTCCAGGGATCTCACTCTTCCCATTTCCCAGTGCTGGGGTTACAGACACACACTGCAGCCCCTGCCTTTTACATAGGAGCTGGGGACTTGAACTCAAGTCTTCGTGCTTACATGGCAATGCTTTACTAATCCAACCATCTCCTCAGCCCCACAAGGCCTTATAGAAATAGGTGGTCTGAATAAGACTTTATCACTTCTCACAGCAAAAGTCTTCAATATAAATGTTGAGAGGCATTTGTCAAATTGATGAACTATTCAAGCTATTTTATCTGGCCTGTAGTGTGTATTTCTTCCTTCAGTCAAATGATAACTTTTTAATCAACATTGGTTAACTCTCTATTATTTTATTTCAGGGGGAAAATCCCTGGAGCTAAAAATTGGTAGCCTATTGGGATATATCCATTTAATTCACTAGTGTTGCTTAGCAGGACTGGGACTGGCTCACTTCTGTGCATTTTTAGCATGATGGCACATGAGATGTATTCATATAAACATTACAAGCCTCTTTCAAACCACTTCCTTATCCACAGCATCTCTTGGCTTGCCTGATCAGAAGGGGTAGATGTTTTAAACTCTCAGTTGCCTGGCTCTGGGAAAGATGAGCAAAGCAGGGTACAGTGAGAGGAAGCAATCACTATTGCCACTCAATGGACTGTAATCAGTTTTAAAATATTCCAAATAAAATGCTTAGATGCTCACATAAATTTGAAGAAATTCCGAATAGACCAAAATGAACAGTTTTGTTTTCTTTTTGAAACTTTCAAAGTCCCCATGTGTCACTTTCCAGCAGGGAGTGTACAACACTGATTATTCTGGGCTGGTTCTGAGCCCATAGAGTTTTCCAACACTATCCTACTCAGTGTTGGCGTTCCAAGGAATGTAGCTTTAGAAACGATGACATTGCCAAGAGAGATCTCAGAGGCAATGTTAAACCTTTTGTGCTGTTATTTTTCCCCTCAGAGTTGGTTTTGAAAATGTTTTTGTTTGTTTGAATTTTTATTTCCGCCAGTCTACCAAGTCAAATTTCATAGTTCTCATATAAACTCTCCACAAATGGTATCCATATGGGTCTGACCTCCTCTGACTCATATGGGGCAGTGAGTCGTGTCTTCCTGGGTGGGATAATGCTTTTCCTCTGTTGAATGTGAGACTCACTGGTGTGTGGTCACATTGACATGGCATTGAGCAAGATAAGTGCCTGCCACCAGGAGAGGTGTCACTTTCCAACTCAGAGGGACTCTAATTCTTTTTGACAGTCTCGTGGGGGGTGCATGTCTGGTATAGATTTACTAGCTCTGAACCCTGGATCCAATCCTTGAGACAAGGATACCCTTTGAAAGGCAACCAGCCACATGGGCCCGAAAACAAATGGTGAATATCCTCTTTCTCTGTGATAATGCCATTGCTTTGTTAATATTCACTGGTTTTACTTCCTTAGGCCGACTTTGCCTAGGGCTTGCCCATTCTTGGTGGTGGTGGTGGTGGGGTATTCCAAAGAGAATTAGGAATGAGCCAGTCCCTGGATTTGGCTTCCTCTCACCTTTCCTCACTTCGCATGTTGCCCTCTAGGTATTCTTGCCAAGTATCTCCTCTGTCATGTCACATGGTTTTGGATCTACCAGCACTCTACATGTGATATTGAGCAGCCCCATCCAGCCCTAAGTAGCCAACACTTTACATTTCTGTTATACTTTCTGATGCAGAGAATACTATAAACAGCAAGGGACAAATCGTATCCCTCAGAGGGTGACACAGCAGTGTTACTCTCTCCCAGAGCTTGCTCTTCAGGAGAAAAATTGACCCCATACATACAGAGGTATTGGAAAAAGACCAAGATTCCTGTTTGACTGTGTGGACAGTGGTAGAAAGTCCAAGGATGCCAGCAGCACAGAGGGAATTGGGTTTGGGTCCAGCATTGCCCCAAGCATTTTTCAATTATCAGACATTCTAAGCCCTGTTACCTATTTGTAATTGAAGGGGGCAGACGTTGTTTACTCAAATGAATTTAGAAAACCCTATCATTAAGAAGTGTGTGTGTGTGTGTGTGTGTGTGTGTGTGTGTGTGTGCTGGAGGACTTCTCAGAGCCTTTTGTAACTGTTTTGTGCATCTTTAAAGGGCATGGAGTTTGGTGAATATGTGTAGATAATGCTCATTTCAAGGAAGTCTGAAGAGTGGCAATCCAAAAATTATATGCCCAATTCCTGGAGAGTATTTCCCACAGTGTCTTCTGAGATAGTAGCTGTCAACATGAAGGATGCCATATGAAAAGAATGGCAGGACCTTAGTTTGGCAAACTGTCAGGCCATAGACTCAGTGGAAACATACATAAATCAGGGCTGCTCATGATATTTGGGCAAAAGCTCAGTGGTGTGGTCCAGGCAACATTACATACGTCTTATATGAATTTACTGAATCTGATCTTTACATCACCATGTACTATACTTTAGCCACATTGTACAAATGAGAAAGTCAAGATGCAATGTCCAGGATCACTCTGCAAGTCAATAGTAGGACACAAGACAAACCCATGTCACTTGATTCCAGAGCTTTCTTCTTACCCACTCAGCTACACTGACTTCAGAATTATTGAGAAAATGTGACACACGCTATGGAATTAATTTCAGGAGAGTGGAATGACAGTCTCCATGAGGTCTTTTTGGGTTGTGGTGACCAGAAAGAGCCTTGAGTGGAAAGGATTCCATGCCCTGTGATGAGTTAATCTTATCTTTGACTGCTCCTAAATGGCACTGGCTTCTCTCATGTGCTAATATACTCAACCATACAGCAGATGGTATAACAGAGGGACGAGATAAAGCACTGGTCATGTCTGGTAGAAGAACTCCTCCTTGACCTTACAAATACACATGTTAGAAGAACAAAGATTAAATTCGATAGCCATAGCTTCCACCTTAGAACATGATAAAATGAACATATTAAATCCAAAGTAAGAAAGCAAGGATTAAAGGTTATAACAGAAATCAATGAAATTGAAAACTTAAAATCAGTAGGGAAAAAAATCAATGAACAAAAGCTATTTCTTTTGAAAAAAAATCAATAAAATAGTCCATTAACCAGACCTAACCAAGGGCAAAAAGGAAGATGCAAATTGTTAATGTCAGAAATGAAGGAAGATCCCTCACTACTGACCCCATGAACATTAAAAGGCTAACAATACAACATTAACAATTCTATGCTCATATATTGAATAGCTTAGATGAAATGGACCAATTCATTGAAAAATCATACAAGTAAAGCCAGATAACCTGTCAGACCTATCTCTATTACAGAAATTGGCTGATAATAAGCCACCTGTTAAAACAGAAAGCACCAGGCACAGACAGCTTTATTGGTGAATACATAAAATATTTAATGAAGATGCTATGCTGATTATTCAATATTTTTCAGAAAACAGAAGTACAAGGAAACATATGAGTTAAAAGTACTCTAATTAAAAAATAGATGGATATAGGGACATAAAACTATAGACAGTATCTCCCATAAATATAACTGTAAAAGTCCTCAATGGAATATTAGCCAACTATATCTGATCATGTAGAAATAGAATTATATACCACACCCTAGTCATATGTATACAAAGAAGTCAAGGATGTGTCATCATTCCCAAGTCAAGTAACAAAACCCACTATGAAACAGGTAAAGAAAACTTTACATGACCATATCAACAAATTACAATAAGCACTTGATAAAATTTAACATCCATTTATGATAGCTCAAAGATATTTCTAAGTTTATCTTACACTTTCTTAGTTAGCTCATAATTCATTTGGAAATATGATGTTTAATCTTCTGTATTTTGAAATTTTTCAAACATGGTTTTACTATTGATGTTTGCTCTAATTCCACTGAGATCTTACACACTGTATGACTTCTACAGTTTTAAATGGTTTAAATTACTTAATTCCCTAGACTATTGGTTACATTGGCCACTGTTCCACAAGAGCTTCAGAAGCTTGGCACTGTATTAATGATGGGGGAAATAATACATGTAGGTCATCCAGAATCAATTGATGGATGGTGTTGTTTTGTCTACCTACCCTTAGATGGTTGTCTGTGGGTCTCTTACTCTTGGACTTCTGCAGAAATTTTCAGCTAACATACTAAATCTGTCTCCTTTTTTGCCTCGTATTTTCTGATGTCCTGTTCTTAATGATTGTGAACTTAATTACTGTTAAATTCTTGGAAAGTTGGGCTTTTTTCCTGAAAGTAATATTTCTCATCACTGCTGATAATTTTCTTTGATATGAAGTTTTCTTTGTGTGAAATCAGTATCACCTCCCCAGCTTGTGTCCCATGAGTGCTAGCCTGGTGTATCCTCCATCGTCTTACTTCTAATCTCTCTGCATTTTGATGTTTAAGTATATTTCTTACACTCTATGTATAGTTGGGTCTCTCCCTTCCCAATGCACTCTGACAATCTTTGTGCGTTGATTACTATCCCGGAAGTCTCTCTATCTAAGGTAGTTATTGATGTAATTGTTTAACATTTATTGTACTTCTAATGGTTGTCCATTCACTGCTTTTGGTTATTCCTTCTTTTACTTTCAATCACTCTTACCCTCTTCTACTTTTAATTGAGCATTTTGTGATTCCATATTCTTGCTCTCTTAATATATCAATTATGGATAGAACTAGAAAATATACTGAGCAAGGTAACCCAGACTCAGAAAGACAAATCCTGCATGTCTTCTCTTATTTGTGGATGCCAGCTATAAATCTTTAGAGGCAAGCACATATCTTGTAACCAAGATGCCAGGGAATTAAAAAGGAATGATAGCAGGGGTGGAAGCAGATGAACTAGAGAGGGAATGATGGGACACGTTTGTTATGAAGAAAGAAACAGGAAAAACAGGTGTGGGGGTCTTTGTCTGGGGAGGGTTGAGAAGGACGGGTAAACAGCACAAAAATGTTTGAAGAAGTCATATGGAATTGTATTATTTAATGGATACTTAAAATTACACACACACACATACACACACACACACACACACACACACAAATGATATATATGTAATATATATGGGAAGAGAAAGACCATAATACTGAAGTTACACCAGTTTGGGTAACAAAAAGTCCCAGTGCAGGGTATGGGACACCTCCTTACCTCCTTCTGAGTTGTTGGTCAGGGGAGTACAAGAAATGCTCCAAACAATATAGGCTACTACTATTGCCCTTGGTACCTTCCAGAAAAAGAAGGTAAGGTCCAATTGCTTAAGAGATCACACATTTTGGGGCCAAGACTTGGAGAAGTCAATCTGATTCTAACTTGTAAGTTACTACTCTGAGAACTAGCCCTTACAGTTTTAGAAGGAGTCATGCAAGGAGGAGCCAAGCTGCCAAAGGAGAAAAGGAGTCATTAGCTGTGTTCACCTGTAATGCCAACGAACCACAACAATGAATAGCATGGCAAGATATTCCAAAAGAAGGTGAATATGGTCAAGATACATTGTATGAGATTTTCTAAGAAGTAGTAAAAATGTATATAAAATAAATATATAAAGATTTGTAGTGCCATTAGGTTTGAACATACATTTGTAATTAATATAATAACACCACATCATTATAGTGTTATATCATGTTAAATAACACCACAGCACTTCAGAAGTAGTAAAGATTCCTTACAGATCTTTACAGTGTCTCTCCATCATTTAACTTTGTTGACATCCATTTCATGTACCCACAGTCAATTATTACTTATCATGTGGATTAAGTCATTATTTTGAATAAACTATAACCCATTAGATCAATTAAGAACAAAAAAATGAAAGGTTGAATTATTTTGTGTATCTCTGAACAAATTATCAGTGAGAATAATTTAAAGGCAGTAAGATGCACGAGGCTTCTCTTTTCAGAGTGTCCAATCTACCCCTGCTTGTCTTCATGTCCTTGGGTAGATCACCATGGAGGTGGGAGCATATGGTATGGAGTCTTCCTATTTCAAAGCCTTGTGGGGGACAGGAATCACAAGGCAGGACCAGGTATGACTTTAAATTCTCGTCCCCAGTGACTTACTTCCTCTAGCTAAACTCCATATCCTAAAATTTTTCAAACCTTCCCAAAGGATGCTACCAGCTGGAGACCACACATTTAATACATGAACCTGCTGTGGATACCTCATATTCAAATCATATAACTATTTAATTTTACCCTCATTTATCTCTTTCCCAATATAGTCCTTTCATAAGTGTATATTTGAGTTTGTGATTTATATCATTACCTTTTAAAGCACATCTTTTAAGGCAGGCTTCCTAAAAAGCTCCCACAGTTTCTATTTGTCTAAAGAAGTCTGTCTTTCTTTTACTTTGAAGGGTAATTTTGCAGGTTTAAGAATTTTGGGCTGATGGGACTTTATTTTTTCAAATTTTTAAATATCTCACTTCACTTCTATTTTTTCTTTCTTGTATTGTTTCTGGAGAAAAACAGCCAGTAATTCTTAACCTATTCCTTTGTGGGTAGTGTGTTCTCCTCAATCCATGGCTCCTTTCAAGATTTCCTTTTGTCTTTTGGTACAATTTGGATAGGATGTGCCCAGGTCTAGGTTTCATGGGATTTATCCCATGTGACAATCTCAGAACTTTTGGGGGATGCATATCCTTACACCTGTTCTAGTTACCCTGTAGCTTTGGATTCCCACTTGATGTAATTTGCTTTTCTCTGTGTTCTTTCAGTTTGGAAAATTTCTGCAGATAGGTCCTTCAGTTCACTGATTCTTTGCTTAGCTGTGTTTAATGCACTTGCTTCAAAGTGTTTATCTACTGAAACCACTTCAGATTTATATAGGAAATGACAGACAACCAGCAGGAAAGTGGTAAAAACTATCAGCCAGAAAGGAAAGAAGCGTAGTGAAGAGAAGAATAAAAGAAGTCAAGGCCCAGTACCTTCATAAATGAGAGGACAGCTTACAAGGTAGACACCAGGAAGCCAGAGCTAGTGTCCACTGGAAGCAACTTACAGACAACTCAGCGAAGCTCAGACTGGACAGGAGCACACATGGGCATTTGTGATGTGGAGTCAGGCTGCCCTTCCAGCAAGGCAGGCTCAACACGAAAACCCTGAGAACATTTAGTGAGAGTGACTCTTACAGTGCCTTGCAATCTGTATTGTTCCTCATAGTTGCTAGCTACATGCGCCTACTGAAATTAATTTATCATAAAACGAATTAAAATTATTTCAGTTCTCCTATGATACCAGTCACACTTCCAGTGTTCAATAAGCACATGTTTCTAGTAGTCGCCATTGCATGTAGAGCTGGACATTTTTCTACATTGTAAAAGAGTCTATTAGGCAGTGCAGGATTAAACTCTCACTTCAATCAGCTCAGTTATTTTCCCTAATACATATGTGTGTCTGGAATTCTACTTGTCTTTTGCAGGCCAATTTAAAGTAATGAGAAAAAGAAAATAGAATTATTCTGCTAATGATAGATTCAATATAGAAGCTCCAATGAGAGGCTTAAGCTCAAACCTCGAATTCAATTAAAAATGTTGATTATCTGTTGCTACATCTATCCCCCTGTGTGCTCTCTTTTTCTTCTCTTCTGAGCACATCCTGTCAAATTGGAAAATAAGTTGTGATTACTGGAATCTGGTCAAGTTGATTAACAGATGCCAATTAAGTATCTACTGAAAGAAGAGAAAATGATGCTGGCTAATTGTTGTTGTTGGACTCTGTGGTCCCCAACTGGTGTTATACAGCCCTCCAGCAGGGATTTATGACACTGCTCTCCAGTTACTCTGTCAGCCACCCACCAGGCTCCCTTGGATAGTCCTGACAACATCAAGACCTTGAAGTTTCAGGACTGCATCTTCTTGCAGCTGATGAAAAATATTTACAACAGCCACAGCTGAGTTATAATGGATGTTTCCTATGGTAAGGGAAATGTCACACTACACAGAAGATGCCCTCTGGGTTTTATAATGGGATAGAGATGAAGCTGGGTGTTTGAGCATCAGCATGCAGAAAAAGAGCATATGAGATGCAAACCAAATGACCAAGTCCCAGACTCAATGCCATGAAACCACAACAGTGGCACTTAATGTTTATATTGTGAGAACTGTGTGTGGTACAGGGAGGAGGTCCACTCAACAGGGAGTACACTGAGGCTGAGTAGGTTTCTAATCATTTCATATATTTGCAGTAAGTAGCAAATCGTTGGTGTAAACCCAGACTTTTCAATCACCAACTTTGAATTATTTTTCACCTTCCACAGCTGTGGTATTCACTGAGCAGATGTGGGGACTCAGCACTCTGGTTGAGACCATCTCATCTACCTAGCTGTAGCTAGAGTTTTCCTGCCGGGCCCACAGTCAGGACAAATCTCTGCCACCCACCAGTCCCACAGCTGCTCAGACCCAACCAAGTAAACACAGAGACTTATATTGCTTACAAACTGTATGGCCGTGGCAGGCTTCTTGCTAACTGTCCTTATATCTTAAATTAATCCATTTCTATAAATCTATACCTTGCCACATGGCTTGTGGCTTACCGGCATCTTCACATGCTGTTTGTCATGGTGGTGGCTGGCAGTGTCTCCTCAGCCTTCCACTTCCCAGAATTCTCTCCTTCTTGTCCCGCCTATACTTCTTCCTGCCTGACCACTGGCCAATCAGTGTTTTATTCATTGACCAATAAGCAACATGTTTGACATACAGACCATCCCACAGCACCTAGCTACAAGTCCACATGAACTCTGGCTGAGAGTCTTGAGAGATGGACAGTGTGAAAGATGAGTTTGTGTTTTCAACCTTTGCCAGGAGTGTTTATATAAGGACCTTAGTTGCTTTTAAATGAACACATTTATTGAACATCCTCCTTTTCCGAAACAATTATTGAGAGTGTATTGTACACTGAGAATTTGGGATATAGAGATAAATCAGTAGAGCATTCTTGCTGTGGGATGGTCCTTCTGTATACTGTGCATGTGTGTTGCTCTAATTGGTTGATAATAAAGCTATTTTGGCCTATGACAAGACGAGATAAGGTTGTGTTGAAGAATCAAATTAGGGAATCAGAGGAAGAGGGATAGAGTTTAGGAAGACACCATGAGCCACTCAAGAAGCAGGATGCTGGAGGACTGGTAAGCCATGGACCACATGGCGATAAATAATTAATAGGAATGGGTTCATTTAAATGTAAGAGCTAGTTAATGATAAGCCTAAGCCGTTGGCCAAGTATTAAGAATTAATGTAAGCCTCTGTGTGGTAATTTAGGAAGCAGCTACTGGGTATTTGAGAACAGGCAGGGCAGAAACTCTGCCTCCTTTTACATAATGTGTTTTCAAGCTTTGCCAGGAGTGTTTACACAAGGACCCTAGTTGCTTTTTAAATGAATGCATTTTTTGAACATCCTTCTTATACTAAATAATTATTGAGAGTGTATTGTGCATTGAGAATTCGGGGTATAGAGATAAATCAGTCAAGCATTCTCTCTTCTTTCAACTGGAGTTGAAAGGAGCAGGTGTCCATCACTATTACAAAGCACAGTCCTCAAGATAATGAGAGAAGGATACATGGGCTATCATGCAATGGTGTCCCAGAGGTAGGAATATGGGAGGACCAACCATGTGGTTGCAATGAGCAGCTACGTTGTGGAGAAATTAATAATAATGAAATCAAGTAAAAGTTATATTTACTTATTTTGTTATTGTTTTGTTTTGCATTTTGTTTTGAGACAGGGTCTCACTATGTAGCCCATGTTGACCTGGAACTTGCTGTATAGATCAAGCTAGCTTCAAATTCGCAGAGATGCACCTGACAGACCCTGCCTCATGAATTCTGGGATTAAAGGTGTGTGTCACCCTGATGTGAGAAGAACTTTTAACTTTCAGTGGTAAACTCCCCTTTCCCCTGAAACAAACAAACAAACAACAACAACAACAACAACAAAATATCTGTTAGACTAAGTCCTAAACAATTGCTGGGCCTACTGTTAAATTTGAGCAATATATATAAAGAAAATTAGTATACTTGTAATCTTTGTTTCTCTAGAAACAGTCTACCCTCAACCCGTTAATTTAGACCTCTGTCATTCAGTCAGCCCCCTTCTCCTAAATCACCATCACAGAACAGATTACAGAATAAGAATTACTACACACCCTGAGCTCTGAGGAAGGGGCCCCTGACACCTATGATCATGAGTAACAAGTGCATTTAAAGAGCTTGGCATGTATGAAGAATCTCAAGAGGTGGAAATTCAATGTCCAGATAAGGACGGCAGGCCTGCACTGCTTGGCTCAGGCTAACCTGGAACTTGAGGCTGGACTGTGTGGCTTTCTGAGGGCTAAGATGCCAGTCTTGTACCATGGTGCCCTATATCTATGTGACTCTTGATTCCTCTGTTCATTGTTTGGGGATTTGTCCAGTGTTTTTGCTCTGGAGCCTTTAGAACTTGAAAGCTGTGCTTGCTTTCTGTGTGATGGCTCTACCATCTGGGTCACCTCCACTTTGGTTCTTCACACTGCATTGTTTCTTGCCAGTGGGCTGCATTTTCCTGCGTTTTAGCATCTTGTCTTTCAGGAAGAGGGAAAGCAGCAGTGGCCAGATTTATTCCTGGAAATAGTCACACTTCTCCTGAGTCACTAGAGAGTCTCCAGTCAAACTAGTCTGCACCTGGCTTGGGTTTAGGTTCTGTTGCTCCTGTAGCTATTTAAGGCTTTCTAGCTTTAAACTTCATAGCATTAGCTTGACGAGGCTAGGGGCTCTAGCATGAGCAAGTACCCCTCTGAGCATCTCTCCTACCCACAATGGTTGGCCTTCCCACTTGCCTCAGAGAGACGCCTGGCTCTTAACTCTTCCCAGATGCAGTCATTTCTCTGTTTTTAAGTAATTTGTAGTCTACTTTGTTCCCTCAGGTTTCTTCATCGTGTTTTTGAAGAGATTCTCATGGAGTGAATATGGACTCTCCTTAAGGTCATTCTTTCATCTGTATTCCCAAGTGTAACCGTCCCCTCCTGTCCTGTATGTAAACATTTCCATAGTTTCTGATCATCAGAGTTTTCATTAATATTAACTCTTTATGAGAAGTGACTGAGATCTACATGAGCAGACTGGGAGTGGGGGGGTGAAGGGCAAGGAGTGGGGCATGAGAACATAGGGAAATGGGAGGGTTGAGCTGGAACAGGGACAGAGTGGAAGAACAGGGAGGGAGATACCATGATAGATGAGGACATCATGGGAATAGGAAGAGGCAGGGTGCTGGGGAGGCTCTCAGGAATCCACAAGGATGACCCCACCTTAGACTGCTGGCAGTGGTCCAGAGGGTACCTGGTCTACTCTGGTGACTGGTCTAGCGAATAACCTAGCTGTCATGATAGAGCCTTTGTCCAGTGACTGATGGAGGCAGATGCAGAGATCCACGAGCAGGCACCAGGCTGAGCTCCAGGAATCCAATCGATGAGAGAGAGGAGGGATTCTGCAGGTGGGGAACATCAAGATCATGATGGGAAGACGTGCAGAGATGACCAGCCACACTAGTGGAAGCCCATGAACTGTAGATTAGTGGCTGTGGAGTACCTATGGGACTGGACTAGGCCCTCTGGATATGGAAGACGGTTGTTTGGCTTGAACTATTTGGGGGCACCCAGGCACAGGAATTGGGATCCATCCCTAGGGCATGGGCAGGCTTTTGGGAATCTGGTACCTGTTGTGTGACACCCTACACAGCCTTGGTGCAGTGGGAAGGGGCTTGGATCTGCCTAGGCTCAGTGTGCAGGGCTCAGCTGACTCCCCATGGGAGACATTGATTTGGGGGATGTGGGGATGTGGGGTGGCTTGGGAGAGAAGACTGGGGGGTGGGAGGAGGGTGGAGGTGGGATCTGTGGGTGGTATGTAGAGTAGAAAATTTCTTAATAAAGAAAAATGAAAAGAAATATTAACTCTTTACAAATTTCATACTTGACATGTGTATTTTCATTTATGTGATTTTTTTT
>CABHPH010147769.1:0-54667 GCA_902168325.1 Peromyscus nudipes | reverse complement strand
TCAGAAGGATATAATACTACCTGAGAAATGGAGAAGATGCAAGCAACTTTCGGGAGTCTTGCAAGAATAGACCGAGACAGCTGACAGCCTGGACAGTCACCTAATGTTTCTCAGCATTGTTGGTGCATTCAGATTGGCTACAGGCCTAGAGTATCTGACAGACCATTTTCAGAAGCAGGAATTATATTCCTTCTCAGGTCTTTGATGGGATTGAAGACTAGCAGTTATAGTTACAAATTAGTATATATAATATCTTAGATAGAACATATTAAGTATTAGATTCAGGTTCTTTAGGATAGGACACCTTTTGGAATGATCTTTGTAACATGCCATTTACCTATGCTCTATATATCTCTGGATTTTAGTATGTGCTTCTTGCTTGATATTGTTTGCACTGATTGTAGTCCCATCTTATCTAGGTCATTATCCTTCATTACTCCTGGACAATATTTGATAACCATTCCTTTGTATATAATCTTGTATTAAGTTAGAACCTTCTTATTTAGACAAAAAGGGGGAGATGTAGTGGGTAGCCACTCCAGCTTTGGTCTGGAAGTTCCAACACCCAATGAGGCTTCCGTAACTATCACGCCTACAAGGCGGGGCCAAGGGAGGGCCTGAAGACCTGAGATCAGGATGCGCGGCGGCGCTCTCTTGTTTCCTGGACCTGGACGCGAGAGGTAGACCGAGGAAAGTTCTCCAGAGAACACCGCCGGACTGCGCTGCATCTCTTCCAGAACCCATCATCTACCTATCCCTTCATTTGTGAGTTACGCCTTTAAATAAATCTCCTTTTAACTACGTGGAGTGGCCTTAGTAATTTCACCAATATATGGATACCACAATCTAATTTCGTGCAGAAATTCAAGTTCTCTGTGATGCAAAAAATATCAATGAAGATAACATACTTCATGTTCACTTCTTTTATGAGATATATGACTATATCATAGCCACATCATATCAGTGAAGTTCTCTTGCTGTTTTAAATAAGCTAAAACGAAGATAAGGAGATATGGATATAAAACTTCCTTCCGGGCTATTTTCTTTTTTTTTTTTTTTCTTTCATTTTTTTTATTTTTTTTTTGGTTGTATTCTGATTATCATTTGCTTTAAAACTGGCTATTTTCTAAGATTATTATGAATGCAAAGTTTCTATAAAATTCTTGGCTTCTTTTAAAAATCTATAACATGTCTTTTTATAGCTGAAAAATTAATAATATAACTTTGAATGGAAAGAAAATTTTGATATTATAATACTCATTACCAAAATTAAGGTATAATATTTTCTCTGACAGACAACAACTATGCAAAGTCAAACTGACTTTTTCTCTAGATAGTATCTTACATTCGTTTCTGGGTAAATGAGAGACAAATCAAAGTTACCTCACACCAAGCTTATTTAGGAGACCTGTCTAAGGTAACTGGGCCTTTAATTGTACTGAATCAATGTGAGAAACTCAAGAACTAAGAGCCTAAGTGTGGCACGTTTGGGCCATACTTGAGGAAACTCCAGATTCTCTTCAAGGTGTTCAACACCTAAACTAGAAAATGACAGAAAGATTTCCTAGAACTTCATGTCTATAAATTGTTTGCAGGCTTGAAGGTGATTCTCTTAGAATGTACACATGGCTTTTTTAGTTATTATAGGAACCACAACATCATCGTACTTCCCACACGGACCAGGATTGGAAGCTGGTGACATAGCTCACCTGAGGACTATAGACCTTACCAGAATCTGTCACTAAACTAAGAATCTATTGACCTGACAATAGACTCCCGTAATCCAACTCCAAATCAGTAGATTTTAGAACTAGAATTCCTATAATCCTATTCAAAGAAAATTAGAGTCCAGTGACAAATAACCTTAAAATTCTAGGCTTAGCTGGCCGTAGTGGTGCAGGCCTGTAATTTCAGCTGCTAAGGTGACTGAATAAGGAAGACTAAGAAACTGGGAAACTCAGATCCTGTCCCAACATGCATTTGTTAAGGTTCTAGAAATTTACTTCAGTGGTAGAGTGTTGGTCTCATATTTGTAAGACCCAGTATTGTGGTGATATATTGTGTACCCCAATATATTGTGTACCCTAATAAACTTATCTGGGGACCAGAGGACAGAGCCATCCACTAGAATAGACATAGAAGTCAGACAGTGGTAGCATATGTCTTTAATCCTAGCATTCAGGAGGCAGAGATTCATCCAGATCTCTGTGAGTTCAAGGCCATACTAAGAACAGAGCCTGGTATAGTGGCACACACCTTAAATCCCAGCACTGGTTAACCATAGAGGTCTGGAGGTCTGTACAGACAGACAGGAAGTGATAGAGCTGGGCAGAAAGAGGAAGGGATGTATCTGGGCAGAGAGAGGAAGTAAGATGGTAGGGCACAGAAAGGTATATAAGGTGTGAGTATATAGGAAGCAACTCTCTTGGGCTGAGGATTTCCTCATGGCAAGAGCTTGTGGCCAGCTTGGTCTATTCCTCTGATCTCTCAGCTTTCACATCAATATCTGGCTCTGGGTTTTTTTTATTAATAAGACATTTTAAGATTCATGTTATACAGGATACTACACACATACACATACACTGCACATGCACACGTACATCTACATATTCCACTACAAAATATCAGAAATTGCTTGTTTAAAGAGCAGAAATTCACTACCCCACAGTTCTAGAGTCTAAGCAAAGGTGTGCTGGAAGCCTTGCTCCAGATGGGTTTGATGAGCTAAGATGGAGATGTGAGGTTGGCACCATGAAGAAATTGTGACCACTTTTTTTTGTTCAAACAAGTGGCCCTGGATAGCCTGAACTGTCTTTACACAGTTTCAGTCATCTGCTTGAAGTTTTACAATCAGTTTTGTTTCCTTGAGTTACTGAAAATGGTTACAATAATTACCAGTTTGTTCCTTGCCTCTTTCCCCTTCCATCCCCCAACTCTCCGACCAGTAGCCATTACCTTTTTGATCTATTTCTCCACTCTTAGAATCATAAGCAGTCTTGCAAGCCACAAAGGAAGTTTTCTAGCTAGGCACACCTACAGGTAGAACAGTGTGCCCAGTTGGCAGCATTTGCGGTTACAGCATCAGGCAGGGTAAGAGACAGTTTTGTCTCTAGTGGTTAATATTTATACCTGGTATGGTCTGGGTTCTCACAATCAATGTAACAGCCAAAAAACTGGATCAATCCATTCTACATTCTATACTATTCCATGTTCTCTGGGAATATACCAGGTTTTCCTATTTGTCCTATAGGCAACATAACTTGGAAACTTATTCTTAACAGTAGGCACTATCCATACTTTGTTCTCATGTCCTTCTCCCTTAACTTCTTGGGATATTGGCACAGTTATTAGAAAAGAGGGAACTGTGGGTTTCTATGATTTCTGCGTCATTCTCTGCTCCTAGACTCTTCCCATTAACTCCTGATAACATCTATTTAATAACATTTCTCAGACTCTTGTGGTTAAAATCATTCTTTCCAGAACAGTCCTGCAAAGATGTACTATTAAACTTGATGACTTACTGTGACTCAAGCCAGCAGTGTGGCTAGTATGGTAAAAGCAAGGAGAGCGCATAGCACACATGCTCCCGGGGTTACGCCCAGAATCAGGCACCAAACTGTCCACAGGTCTTTGCCAAGTGAATCAGGGTCTCCAGGACTTTGCCACAAGGAAAGCCATCCATGCTATTCTTGGGCCTTGTTTCCCAAAGAAGTCACATGGTTCCTGCTGTTTTAGTTCCACGTGAAGATGTGGAAACTGTCTTTTCTTGGGTGGTGGATGTCTGTGTAGGTTAAAAGGGCCATTCAAAGAAACCCAGCTTGACCCTAAAACCAGAGAAACACACCCTGGTACTAGGGGATTTATTAAGGCAACTCCATGTAGTTAAAAAGGAGGTTTATTTTGGGGGAAAACTTACAGCTAGTAAAAGGGTTGGTTACAGGATCTGGGAGAGGTGAGGTGCAGTCCAGCTGGGTTCTCTGGAGAACTCCGTTCAGTCTACCATCCAGCATCCAGATCATCAGGAACCAAGAAAGCCAGCACATTCAGATCTCAGGTCTTAAGGGCTCCCATCTCAGCTCCACCTCAGGGGCAGATCATAGGTAGGCATGACAGTTACCTGAAGCCTGACTGGGGGTAGTACTTCCAGGTCAAAGCTGGAACAGCTACCCACTACACCCTGGCCCGGAAACCAGAGCCAGTGAAAGAAACACACTTCGGCCTTGAAAACAGAGCCAAATCTGCCCCTGACAAATTGAGAATGAAACCAACCAATCCTTGAGCAGAAAATCAACCAATCCCTGAGCATGAAATCTAGCCAATCCAAGCTTGTCCAAGCTCAAGGGGACCAAATTCTGACCAATTCCCTCCCTGAAAAGTCTTCTCCCTCGAAATATTCCATCCTTAAGAAGCCCTATACAAACCCCGTGCCTGCTCAGTTGGCAGCTGCCCCTCTCCACCCTGGCAGAGGCAGCCACTCTCCTGGATTTCTCCTTCCCAAATCAATCTCTTGAAAGAGTTTTGGATGAAGACTTTCTTTCAACACAGCAGAGCAAAATCTCTGCTGGGAAACTCTCTTTGCAGAGTGGATCAGAGAAGCAATGAACATCTCTGCTTGGAAACTCCCTAGTAGAGTAGAGCAGAGAAGCAAGGGACATCTCTGCTGGAAAACTTCCTTAGGGGAGCAGAGCAGAAGTAACAACTTTTTGCCAGAGCTGGAGCAGATTGCTGTATTTCTGCAGAGGTTCCCCCCTTAGTAGAATGAAGCAGAAGTAACAACTTGGGACAGAGCTGAGAACTCCCTAGTGAAACAGAGCAGAGAAGCAACGGATACCTCTGCTGGGAAACTCCCTTAGGCGAGCAGAGCAGAGCTCAGCTGTAGTGGCTCTCTCTCAGAGAGGAGCAGGATTGCAACATCCTCTGGGTAGACCATCCCCCACCAGAACCCAGTTTCAGGTATAGCCTAGCTTCCTGAAAAGTCAAGATACTTTTCTCCTCACAGCTGTAGGTATCCAGGATACCTCCCTTCACAGCTGTAGGTATAGCCTGACTTCCCAACAAGTCAGGATCCTTTTCCCTCCAGAGCTGTAATACTCGCAGGTATAGCCTGACGTACAACAGTCAGGATATCTTTCCTTCTGGAGCTGTAACACTTGCAGTTTGAGTCCTCACACAGACTTTTCTCAGAGTACATGTACCTCAAAGAGGAAGAAAAATCCCTTCTTCTTCTTCTTCTCCTCCTCCTCCTCCTCCTCCTCCTCCTCATCCACCACCACCACCACCTCTTCTTCCTTCTCCTCCTCCTCCTTCTTCTTCTTCCAATAAAGCCACTAAAAGCCTCATCTCTGGGGGACATCACATAGACTTGGATGAAGGGAGGCTCAGACATTCAGTCCATAACATATCACCCCATAGTGAACTGTTAGTTAATTATAATCCATTTAAAAATAATCCAACCTATAACATATTAGTAACCCTGAGAGTTTCTCTCTAGCCTGGCAGCCTATTCTGTGCCGACCTAGTTTGAGTGCATGGGGAGTACTGACTGACTCTGAAGTAGAAAGCCATGTCTTCCAAAATGATTTTGGAAAGAAAGTTCCATCATTTTCATGATACATTTTCAAAATGCGATGGTAGCTCTTTTATATTTTGCAAGTTTGTCTTCGCCTGGTTCCTGTGAACTGTGAGATGCTCGCTAAGCATGTTTATGATAAAGACCACATCTAGACAGTCTGTCCTTTGTTTTCACTCCAGAACATACTCATCAGAGCTTCTACATGTTTTCTCTAGGCTTCTTTTCTAACCCCTACACTTAGACTTTCCAGGAAACATTGCCTATTTAAAATTCTTTCAAGGCTCTGCAGTGTTCTCTTTGTACCTCCTAGGTCTTTAGCTCAGCTTTTGTTATATAGTCAAATTGTGAGACAACTTTGTTGGAGGGATGATAATTTACAGTCATGAAAAAGAGGAGATTTTTATCTTTAAGAATGAATAATCAACACAGAACTTTGTTTATGTTAAATGCCAAACAAATTAAATCTTCAATTTAATTTTAATAGGATTATTCTGGAATTGATTCCTAGCTATAAGGATTTCTTAAAAATATTTTTAGTAACCTTTACTCTATTCCACTAGAATCCACAAAATAATATTTCTACTCTGCATTTCCCTGACAATATAAACTGTCAACGCTTTTTTTTCTTGGTAAATGCACCCCTAAATTAAATGGGTCCCCACCCTCAAGTTTAAAGGGGAAAACCTAAATCAGATGTCACTAAACAGTCCAACCAGACTCCTTTTCTCCTCTACTTCGTTAAAGTTCCCAGTGCACCTGCCAGTGCAGTGATGAATGCAGAAATGGGAAAGATGCAATCCAGCACAGGATTGATTGCACAGCAAAGGGAGAATGCTACAGAAAACCCAAAGCTGGGAACTTATTTTAGATCATTCCTGTTGCTGTTCAGTCGTGAACGCTACTGTGATTCATCTTTCAGCACTTCCACATCTCTTGATATTTGTAACATGCTCAGGAGCAGATGCAAACTGATTGCTCAGCTCCAGCTTTTTTTTCAGTTAACTTTTATTTCACTAATATTTAATAGCACATTTACTATTGCTTATATGTAACTCTTTTTTCTGCTCATGGAAGAAAAAAGGGAAGTTGAATCAAAAGATCACATAACTTAGAACACTGAATTGTTTTGTAATCATAACGGTCCCCTATTTTAATGTGTAAAAGAGTGTGCATCACTGACATTATAAAATTATAGTATATTTGCTTGGAACTGAGTTATTCCAGATTATTTTTCAATTTAATATATAATCACTGAGAACTGGAATACATCTTTGAAGTTCAAGTTTTTGTAAGCAATGTGTAATAAGCTGTAAAACAGAGTGGAGCTCCCCATTACTTCAGTAGTTATGCCTTAATATGTGGTGGTATTGTGTTCCCCCAAAATATTGTGCACAATAAACTTATCTGGGGTCAGAGAACAGAACAGCCACAATATTAAACATAGAGGTTAGGCAGTGGTAGCACATGCCTTTAATCCTAGCATTCCAGAGGCAGAGATCCACCTGGATCTCTGTGAGTTCAAGGCCATACTGGAAGCAGCCAAGGATGGTAACTCATGCCTTTAATCCAAGGAAGTGATGGCAGAAAGCAGAAAGATATGTAAGGTGTGAGGACCAGGAACTAGGATGGTTAATCTTTTAGGCTTTTGAGCAGCACAGTTCAGCTGAGATCCATTTGGATGAGAACTGAGAGGCATCCAGTCTGAGGAAACAGGATCAGCTGAGGAATTGGTAAGATGAGGTGGTTTGTTCTGCTTCTCTGACCTTCCAGCATTCACCCCAATAACTGGCGTTAGGTTTGTTTTTATTAATAAGAACTTTTAAGATTCGTGCTACATTAATAGATTAATACATTTTAGAACATCATACATGAATACTACATATCATTTCCACCCTTCCCACCCCCTTCTCCAGCTCCTCTAATACTCATCATTCCCTCTCAAATTTATTACATCCTCCAATTTAATTATCATTGTTTTTCACAGACACACCCGTAAAGGCAGCTTACTGTAGAAGACATGTTTTCCCACGTCTTCTCAGAAGCTATTAATTGCCTGTATCTCTTCATCTAAGGATGAGACCACATGGAATTCCACCTGTCCACGTTCTTGCATCTAGTGGTGTCATCATAATCCTGGTTTTGTTCAGTAAATATTAATTGTCAAAATTTATTCATGCATTTTCCCTCTTATGTCTAACTGACAAGATATAACAAAGAGAAACTTAAAGTATAAGATCTGTGAGGTAAATTAAAATATTATATTCCTGAATTTCATTAAAACTTATTATTCTAAACTGATTATTATCCATTTTGTTTTTATATGTAATTCATTTAATGATAAACCCTCTAAAGAATCCAACTCTCCTGTTGATACCTTATGCAATCCCTTTGCTTTTATTGTGAATGAGATGATATTTCTTACCAAATGAATATGACAAAAGGACTTTATTGATTATGTTACATGGAGAAGATGATATTACCACTTAAATTGTTATGTTATATTAGGCTCTATCTCAACAAATTCAGAAATTTTGTTTTTGGCTTCATGAAGTGGGAAGTCATATAAAGAACTTTACATAGCAAGGAATCATGGCACTCCTTAGAGTACAAAAGCATCAAACTACTAGTAATAAACTGAGAACTTCAGCCATATAACTGAAAACATAGTTATCCCATCAATAATGTGCACAAGGCTACGTGTATCTTCTCTGCTGAAGCCTTCACATTGCAGATAGTCTGAAACCTTCATTGAAGCCTTCTGACATTCACCAAAGAGCTCAGCTCAGCCATATTCAGTGTCCTGACTCACAGAAACTATCAGAAACTTGTATTCTTTTAAACCACCAAAGTTGGGCATGAATTTTCAGGAACAGAAATTAATGCATCAAAATTTCAAGTTTATAAAGGATAGTCATCTCATTTGTCCTGGGAATACTAACGTCTTGATTTCATACTCTACCTTTTTTCCTCAACAACAATCTAATGTTCTTTAAATGCTGACTGTATGTTTGACACAAACAATAGATGAACTCAGTAAGTAGAATACTTAGAAAACCCACACCTGAGTCTTGAGTCCACATTAAAACATATGAGCATGATGAGAAGAGAAATGGAAGATTAAAACACAAGAGTTAGGAAAGACTAAAATATGTGTGAAGAGAAACATATATGGGACTACCAACAGGTGTAGTGGGTAGCCATTCCAGCTTTGGTCTGGAAGTTCCAACCCCCACTGAGGCTTCCATAACTATCACGCCTACAAGGCGGGGCCAAGGGAGGGCCTGAAGACCTGAGATCGGGATGCGCGGCGCTCTCTTGTTTCCTGGACCTGGACGCGAGAGGTAGACCAAGAGGAGTTCTCCAGAGAACTCCGCTGGACTGTGCTGCGTCTTTTGCAGAACCCGCCATCTAACTATCCCTTCATTTATAAGTTACCCACTAAATAAATCTTCCTTTTAACTATGTGGAGTGGCCTTAGTAAATTCACCAATAAACAGGTATGACATTTCAAATAAAGGATAACTCAACTTTGACACACTAGAAAACAGAACCCAAAGCAAAATGAAATAAAAACCTAAAAAGTGAATATACCCTTAATTATATATTGTTCAAAACCAAATGGTCTGACATCATATAATTTGAATCCAGAAATAATAGAGTATTGTGTGACACTATTCCTGGAGAGACATGAACACATATCTACTTACTCAAGGAAAGGAGCTGACAATGGATCAAAGTTCAGATAACACCAAAATCCAACCTGGCAAACTGAAATAATCCATGCATGAAAGCTACAGACCACCAGGTTATTCAAGTCAATTACTAGTATAAGAGTCCTTTATTTTTTGGCCAGCCACCAAGAGCAAACTAATGCCTGAGAAAGTTTCTTGGTGCAAACACTTAGGGGTATACAGTTTTTAAAGGCAAAAGACCACACAGACAATAATTTCATTAATCTTAGCTAATGGTCAGATTGACCTTGCAACATTTATTTCCGCAAAATATACTAGTTATTTCAGAAACAACATGACAATTAATTTTGATCTGTACTTATACCTATACTTTTAGTTTATGCTTAGTTTGGTCCAGCATCAATTATTCTGGTTAATACATCTGGACCAGACTCATGGGAAATCTCAAATGTGTTACCAAGGCAGATGTGGCCAATTGTGGGAGTAGCAGATGAGGAGTGTCTATGCTGGGACAAAATGGAGTAAGGACAAGATGTTGTTATCTTAGTTACTTCAGAACCAATGAATTTTAATGAAGTTACTTTCAGGAATATAGGTGAAGTGTTACTTACAATAGCAGAAATGACTCAAAGGCAGCTGCATCACCAATGGCCACCCAAGTATGAGTGACAGCTTACAAAGGCTGAAACCAGAATCATACTGCATATTCTGCAGGCAGCTCAACAGATTGGAGAGTGTCTTTTTTTAGGAGGCTTATTTGGTTTGAGCCTCTTCCTCAGAATTCAACTGGATCTTCTAGGCAGCTTGGGTATGCTCTGCTTCTCCAAGAGGCTAGGCTTACCTGAGAGTGACTCTCAGTAGCAGTCTTTGATGTTTAGGTGCGCTTGAGGAGAGAGAGGCCCAGTGAACCTGGTCAGTTTCAGTGACTTCCTGAAGCTATTTGGTGTTGTTTACTTCTGGTCTTAAAAAGCTCCTCAGCACAATGTGCTATTTCTCCTCCCCTTAGAACATCGTGTTGTAAACATCCCCTCTTAAAAATTTTGCTGTTTCCTTCACCTCCCCTTTCACATCATATAGATTTAAAAAATTTCCCTCCAAGATGAAATGTTTTAATCTCCAAGGAAACTGCTAAACAAGGGAGACACAGAAAAGACAGGAATGATTTTTAGGAAATGATGGCCATGTCTTCTCTCCAAAATTGCTTAAAACAATGAAGCCATAAATGTGAAAAACAAGAAAGTGAATATGTTGCACACAGAAGCAAAAGTAAAAGAAGTAAAGGCTGCTTATCTGAAATTCTGAAAACTAACAAACAACAGAAAGCTGTATTTTACATGCTAAAAGGAAAAAAATACAACTCAGGTCCTATATCCAATGAATGTGTCTTTCAAGAGTGAAGACAATGGGATGTTTAAGGACAGAGAGAATCAGAGAATCCATCACCAGGAGTCCTAAAGAAACATAAGATATAAGAACTTCTCAGAACAGAAAGGTAAAGATAGATAGTTTTATGTGCATAAAGAAAATGAAAGTAACAGAAATAATATATGTGCATATGTGGGAGTGATATATGTTGTTTTAACTTTAGTTTATGATAACTCATTATAAAATAATAGAAAACCAACACATTAATTTTAAAAAGCTTACGAACAATAGCAAACTCAGTAACAAAGAGCAACCTGCCTCCAGATGGCATAGTCTTAATTTCCCATTAAAACAAACCACTGTTCCTTAGAATAATGGCAGGTCAAAAGTTTGGCATAAGCAAAAACAGGCATACACATATTGTGTGTGCGCACACGATAATTTAAAGTAAAAACATTAGCATGTTATATCGGGTTATGACATGAGTAGAATGCATGACAACCAAAGTGCAAAAGAGGGAATTGAAGTTCACAAGGACAAGAGTCTGTGGTACGGTACTGTTTGAAATTAGTCTAGAATAAATTAAAGAAGCATATTGGAGTAACAGAGAAACAATTAAAAATATAGACAGTGGGGATTTTTTTAATTGTGTATATGACAAAATTAAAAGACAAAAAATATTTGGAGAAATAGAATACAGATATGTGGGTCGTAGGCACATACAAAGCTATATTAATAATTACATTAAATATTCTAAACAATTCATTTAAAGAGCAGAAGTTGTCAAACTGGATATAAAAAAAAATATCACCAAACTGCAAGCTTCCTTCCTGCAAGGAAAGCACTACAACACCTATATAGTTTGCTAAACATTGGAGTGAGAGGGCTGCACAATGGCTCAACAGGGAAAGGACTTGCTACATAACAGCACAGCATGTGAAGTTCGGATTGCCAGCACACACATAAATGCCAAGTAGGCATGGAAGTCATTCTAGTTTCTCTTCTGTGTCTGCGATAAAGCATTCTGACCAAATGCAACTGTGTAGAAAAGGATTTATGGTGTTCATTCTTCTAGGTTACGAGCAGTCATTGAGGGAGTTGAGGCAGGAATTCAAGACTGTTCTCTGGAAACAGAAACCTGCTTACTGTCTCACTCATAGCCGCATGTTGAACTAGCTTTCTTACAACCAAGGACCACCTACCTAAGATGGTTCTGAGCCCACATAGATCAATTAAATTAATGATAATGTCAATCCCCTACAAATATGTCCACAGACCAATCTAATCTAGGCAAATCCTCAGCTGAGGATTTCCTCTCAAATGAGGATAGGCTATGTCAAGTTGGCTATTGAATCTAATAGTATGGCAGCTTAGCCATAGTACTCATTCCTGGGTCCTACTGTGAGACCCTGTCTTAAGGAATAAGGTGAAGAATGATTGAGGAAGACTACTGGTGTCATCCTCAGGTAAGCATGCATGCACACATGCATGCCACACATGGATGCAGAGAATAAGAAGGAGGAGAAGAAGAAGAAATGATAAAATGAAAAGTTGAGTGGAAAAAATACAAAATGAAATTTGAACCAGAACATACAAAATATAACTGCAAAAAACTAGATGTATGTGAGACAAAAGGGCATAAGTTGTGCATGATGGCACACACCTTTAATCCTAGCACTCAAGAGGCAAAAGCAGGATGATTTATGTGAGTTTAAAACCAGATGGTAGCCGGGTGGTGGTGGTGGTGGTGGTGATGGTGGTGGTGGTGGTGGTGGTGGTGGTGGTGGTGGTGGTGGTGCACGCCTTTAATCCCAGCACTTGGGAGGCAGAGCCAGGCAGATCTCTGTGAGTTCCAGGTCCACCTAGACTACAGAGTAAGTTCCAGGAAAGGCGCAAAGCTACACAGAGAAACTTTGTTTCAAAAAAAAAACAAAAAATAAATAAATAAATAAACAAAAAAAACAGATGGCTCTACATATCTGGTATTTATTTATCTAATATATATATATATATATATTTGAGATATTTATATATAATATATACATATTTGAGGTTTGTATTTATTTAATGTATATTTAAGAATCCTTAAATAACAGCCATTATTAATTAAATAAAATTATAATGAATGAAATCATGATTGATTGAAACAGAACTGTAAACATTTTTAGATATTATTTGAATCTGTCATTACTATCATTAACTTGTAAGAAGTGAAAATAATCTGTAATGATAAAGACTTTATTCAATCAGCCACAATGTGATATAGTGGCATTCATGAGCGCAGGCTACAGAGCAATAGTTGCTTGAACAATATTTTCAAGTGTTCAGGAACTATTCAACAAACTCAACAAAATTGACTCTATGACAAAATGATGACTGTCTATTAAAAATTATTGAAATTATAGAAAGTATATTCACTGTAAAAATATAATCTCTCAATATCAATGATCTCAACTCCCCAATAAAAAGATGCAGACTAACAGAATGGATGTGAAAACAGGATCCAGCATTCTGTTGCATCCAAAAAACACACCTCAACATCAAGGATAGACTCAGACTAAAGCATTGGATAAAAATTTCAAGCGAATGGACTTAAGAAGCAAGCTGGCGTATCCATTTTACTATATAACTAATTAGACTTCAAAAAAAACTAATAAGAAGAGATAGGGAGGGATACTACATACTCATCAAAGAAAAAATCCACTAAGATGAGTTTAACATCTAAGATCTTAACATCTAAGCCACAACACACAACACAAGGCACCCAAGTTTGTAAAAGAAACACTACCACAGTTTAAATCACATAGTGACCCTCACACATAGTGGGAGACTTCAATACTCCACTCTCACCAGTGGACAGGTCATCCAGACGAAAACTAAACAGAAAAATGTTGGAACTAACAGACGTTATAAACCAAATGGACCTAACAGATATTTACAGAACATTACACCCAAACACAAGAGAATATACCTTCTTCTCTGCACCTCATGGAACTTTATTCAAATTTGACCACATTCTTGGACTCAAAGCAAGTCTCAAAAGATACAAGAAAATTGAAATAATTCCCTGTATCCTATCAATCCTCCATAGATTAAAGCTGATCTCAACAAAAACAGAAACAGCTTGGCAGTGATGGTGCCTTCCTTTAATCTCAGCACTCCAGAGTCAGAGTCAGAGGGATCTCTGTGAATCTGAGACCACCCTGGTCTACAGAGGACATTCCAGGATATCCAGGGCTACACAGAGAAACCCTGTCTTGAAAAATGAAAAAAAAAAACAAAAAAACCTTACAAACTCATGTAAACTGGACAACTATCTACTGAATGAAAAATAGAACAAGAAAGAAATTAAAGACTTTCTAGAATTCAATTAAAATGAATACACACCAAATCCAAACTTATGGGATACAATGAAAGCAGTTCTAAAACACAAGTTCATAGCACTAAGTGCCTACATTTAAAAAAAAATCTGGAGAGATTTCATACTAGCAACTTAACAGCACACCTGAAAGCTGTAGAACAAAAAGAAATAATCACACCCAAGAGAAATAGAAGGCAAGTAGTAACCAAACTAAAGGCTAAAATCAATAAAATAGAAACAACGATACAAAAAATAAAAGAAATGAAGAGTTGGTTCTTCGAGAAAGTCAACAAGATAGAGAAATCCTTATCCAAACTAGTTAAAGGTGGAGAAAGAATATCCAAATTAACAAAATCAGAAAAGAAAAAGAGGACATTATAACAGACACCAAGGAAATACAGAGAATCATAAGGATATTCTTTAAAAACCTATACTCCATAAAATTAGAAAACCTAAAAGAAAAGGATAATTTTCTCTATAGGTACCACTTAACAAAGTTAAATCAAGATCAGATAAGCAATTTAAACAGACTTACAACCCTAGTGAAACAGAATGCAGGAGGGCTCGTGAGCCCCTTTTATTTTATTTTTTATTCTTCTCTCACATATTACATCCTGACCACAATTTCCCCTCCCTCCTCTCCTCCCAGGCACTTCCCCTGTCACCTCCCCCTGTAGCTAGAGTTTTCCTGCCGGGCCCACAGTCAGGACAAATCTCTGCCACCCGCCAGTCTCCAGCTCCCAAGTCCCGCCAGTCTCCAAGCCCACTTAGAAAATAAACACACAGACGCTTACATTATTTAAACTGCTTGGCCATTAGCTCAGGCCTATCATTGTCTAGCTCTTACTCTTATATTTAGCCCATTTCTATTAATCTCTACTTTGCCACGTGGCTCGTGGCTTACCGGTACCTTACATCTTCCTTCTCCTGGCCGCGGCTCCAGCCAGTCTCTCCTCTACCTTCCTGTTCCTTCAATTCTCCTCTCTGTTAGTCCCGCCTATACTTCCTGTCTGGCTACTGGCCAATCAGCGCTTTATTGATACAGAGTGATATCCACAGCATCCCCCCAGATCCAGTCTTCCTCCTTTCCCTTTAGAAAAGGGCAGTCTCCCAGAAACATCAAACAAACATGGCATATCAAGTTATAGTAAAACTAGGCACATACCCTCAACCCAGGAGGAAAAGTGAGCCAAAAGCAGGCAAAAGAATCAGAGACAGGCATTGCCCCTACTGTTATTAGTTCTACAGGAACACCAAGCTACACAATCATAACATATATGCAGAGGACCTAGGTCAGACCCACACAGGCCCTCTGATTGTCAGTTCAGTCTCTGTAAGCTCCCTGGGCCCTGGTTAATTGATTCTGTGAGCCGTTTTCTTGTGGTGTCTTGGCACCTCTGGCTCCTACAATCCTTTCTTGTCCTCTTTTGCAGGATTCCCTGAGCTCCATCTGATGTTTGGCTATGGGTGGCTCACTGTATCTGTTCCCATCAGTTGCTGAATGAAGCCTCTCTGATTACTATAATGCTAGACTCATTCTACAAGTATCATTAGGAATCATTTCACTGACTTTTTTTTTTCTGGTCATGCTTGGTTCTATCCTTGGTCCCTGAGCTATCTACTCTCTGGTTCCTGGCCCTATAGTCAGTGTCAGGGGTGGGCTCCCTCTTGTGGCATGGGCCTCAGGTTGGACCAGTCATTGGTTGGCCACTCCCACAAGTTCTGTGCCCCCTTTACCCCAGCACATCTTCCAAGCAGGACCAATTGTAGGTCAGAGGTTTTGTAGCTAGAATGTTGTCCCAGTCCCTCCACTGGAAGCTTTGCCTGGTTACAGAAGATGGCCTCTTCAGGTTCTCTAACCCTCATTACCAGGAGTCTTCACTGGGGTCACCCTTGTGGAGTAACCAGGAGAGTTTCCATTGCATTAGATTTCTACCTCACACCTGAAAATGCCCCCACAATTGAGGTTGTCTCTCCCAATACACTCTCCCTTTGATCTCACACTCACACACCTAATCCTTCCTGTTCATATCTCTACCTGCCCTGGAGTCCACCTTCAAAATCTATTCTATTTCCCCTTCCTGAAGAGATCCACGCATTCCCCTCTTGAGCCCTTTGTGTTACTTAGCCTCTCTGGGTCTGTGGATTGTAGCATGATTATCCTTCACTTTCCAGCTAATATTCACTTATAAGTGAGTACATATCACGTTTGTCTTTCTGGGTCTGGGTTCCCTCACTCAGGATGATTTTTTTACTAGTTCCATTCTATATGTAATTTGCCTGCAAGCTTTGTAATGTTATTCTTTTTAACGGCTGAGTAATATTCCATGGTATAATTGTAACACATTTTCTTTATCCATTCTTTTTGGTTGAGGAGCATTTAGGTTGTTTCCAGTGTCTGGTTATTATGAATAAAGCTGCTATGAACATAGTTGAGCAAGTGTCCTTGTGGTAAGATGGAAAGTCCTTTGGGTATATGTCCAGGAGTGGTATAGCTGGGTTTTGAGGTAGATCTATTCCCAGTTTTCTGTGAATCTGCCATATTGATTTCCAAAGTGCACTCCCATCAACAATGGAGGACTGTTTTCCTTGTTCAATATTAGCCAGCATGGGCTGTTGCTTGCTAACATAATTCTTTACAGACTTTGAAGGGACAATTCTCAACTTCAGATGAAAAAACAAAAAACCCAGGATAGCTACAACCATCCTTAATAACAAAAAAAACTTCTGGAGGTATCACCATCCCTGATTTCAGGCTTTACTACAGAGCTACAGTACTAAAAACTGCATGGTATTGTCATAAAAACAAACATGTTGATCAATGGAATTGAATTGGGGACTCAGACATAATCCACACATCTATGAACCCCTGATTTTTGATAGTATATTAAATAAAACTGTAGCTTTTAGCACAGTTTGTCATTACTCAACAGCTCTTCACTGTGTTTTTCCAAGAAGCTCATCAGCTGCACTTTAACAGTGGTTTTCAGTTCCTCCTTATTTTATAGCCTCTGTCCTAATAGTTTGATGTTTTAGTTTTTGGTGTTCCTCTAATGAATGCCCTTTTTTTTGGATCAAGGTCTTATAGAGGTTCAATAATAAGGTGGATGTCATCCTGGATTAACCATTTTTTAAACTTGAAACCTTGATAAAAAGCACTTAATTTTCCTAAGTCTGGGATCTCTCATCTATAGAATGGGCCAACTACAATTTCACAGAATTAAAAAGAATATGTACATTTACATGTAAAACACCCAGCATGTATCTGAAAATATGTTCATTGTTGTAGTCATGCTGACTCTTTGCATTCCAGAAGCACTGATTAAAATCATCTACACCTATATACAAATCTCTCGGTTTTTTACCCGTTCACGTAGACTATTGCCACAATTTTTTTGAAATTAAACTTAGCTGTCCCTTCAATATACCTGCATGATAAGAATTATAAATCATTTCCAATCATTTCAAACTTAGATTGCCATCAGAAATATGAATTACAGGTCCGGAAATAGTAAAAGTTGTTTGTATATTTGAACTACTGTATTACCCTCTAATTTGCCCTAAAATAATTGCTCTGTCTTCCCAGTTGTTCTAGGACCTTTTTTCTTTTTTGGCTCCCATATGGTTCTTGGGACCGATAGGCACAAAGTCAGAACAATGACAGTTGGAACTGGGTGACTATTCCATTGAAAGTCAATTGAATTTCAATTTCCTTCAATGGGGAAAGCCAGGAGGAACCAATTATTGTTGCTTTTACATTGTGCAATTTTACCTCAGGCACCACTTAGGATCCAAATGAAAACATTTCAATTCCTGCTTATTACTTTCTTCCTGATAAAGCACCCCCTTTCTGTGGCTCCTGAAAATAGTGCTTTATCAGGGGAAAACTCTATTAAATACATCTTACCATCTTGTTCATATTAACAGCTATTAAAAAGAAGAAAGATATACAGGGACCAGTAATCCACAGAAACCTGTTTACTGTGTCTTGCCAACCATTTGTGTAGCATTGCTCCAATTTCCACTTGTCACAACAACTAACTGGAGAAGAAAGTCAGTACAATTCCCTTTCTCTTTGTGACATCAATTCCCAATCTGGAAGAAATCTCATCTCCATGCTGAGTTAGCTCGCATCTGCCACAACCCCGGGATTTTTGTGAGGCTATTGGCACAAGTCACACATCTCCACTGTGAAGCTTGGCATGGGAAGGGAGTGAGAATGTTGTTCCCCTAGCAGTCATTCAGGGCCACAGACTGTGACAGCCAGAGCCACCTAACAAGCTGTGAAAATTTCAGCCACCTGAGGAGCTGCGAAAGACAAAGATGGTGCTAGTTGAGCATCTGTGAGCCTCCAGGAGTCTCCAGAGAAGCTGCAAATATCTTAGGCCCTCATGTCAGCGAAGAAGCAGTGTGCTTTGAACTGAGTAACGATGTCAGCAGGGACCAAAAGACATAAGAAGTGAAAATAAACTCAATCATGTTAGAAAAATGACTGTACCAGGGTGGGATACCAGCCATGCCTAGCCATTACTCCCTGGGTCTACTGTATGGAAAGAAGACAAATTATATAATGAGAATAGGAGGAAACTTAAGCACCAAACATAACCAGAGCCTAATAATTGAGTCAATTTCTAAGCCAGACTCTTGATACTGTGGCTCAGCATGAGAAGAGCCTATAAAAAAATGCAAAACTCTGGGGTAGTCCAGGATGCAAGAAAATGTGCTGCCTCTTTCCCAGTCCCCTCTTGTGTTGAAGAAGTAACCAGGAGTTTTAATGGGTCATTACTTCTCCTTATGTTCTGCAAAATAGACCTAGTCTGCCCAGGACACATCTGGTACACTGCCTTCCCCATAAGCTCTCTGAATACCCCTGTTCTTTTGTCCCAGTTGGACATGAGACTGTCACACAGATACAACTTCATCACAGCATCGCTTTTCATGCTAGTGTGAACCTCATCCCCAGCTTTGGAGAATTTAAAGGGCAATATCAATTATCTTTTCAAAGCTGTTTCACATCATTGGAGAAGCTTTGAAAATTAGATTTAAGTCCCTGTTGTCAACTTATCTTGGGGTTATGCCAGGTCTTGAATCTGGCTGTTAGCCAAAGTATTGATGGGAAGTAAAGGACAACTTTGAACTTTGCTCTGTGGGTTTGCCCTACTCAAGAAACCAGAACACTGTTGAGATTGTTACAAAGGTCCTCTCTGAAGACTTACTCTTCTGTTCTTTTTGTGATCTATAATGGAAATTAATTGTAAAAGGAGAAGAAAGAGAAGTCTCGCAACTGCTTTCAGAAATCTAGGAAGGCTTTCACTGTAGAGAAGTAAGAAATAGGACTTTTGTCTTTGTGATTCTTTCTCTTAAATTGCAAAAGGAGGAAGCTGGGAAGGTGACTTAGTAAAGTGCTTACATTAAGCATGAGAACCTGACTTGAATCCTGTAACCCACATGAAAGACAAGTCCATTTCCCTTCTTTAAAATTTCAGCACTGATAGGATGATGTGTAGAGACAGACAGAGCACCAGGTCTAGCTGGTCAGCCAGCCTATCCCAAATAGAAAGCTCTGATTTCAGTAAAAGAACTTGTCTCAAAACATAATGTGGCCAGAGATAGAGGAAGACATTTGAAGTATAACTTTGGCCTTCACACATGGATGCATAGATGAGTGTATACTGTAATAGTTTAACGGCAGAGGGTAACCTTGGCTGGTTGGAGCCAAGGGGCATCACATCATGCAAAAGGGAGGTTTACTGGGAGTCAGGGGTAAGAGGCAGCCTCTGCGCAAGAGTGGAAGGAAAAGAGAAAGAGGGGTGGGAAGGGCTTGGTTTTTTATAAGGAGATATAGGGCATGCCCACAGGGAGAGTACTCTACAAAGTAGCTGTAGTAGTCAGTGTCACATCTTGGCTGCTGCTGATGATGTGTTCTGCTATACCCCGGAGGGTAGGCTGGTATAAATGCCCGAATTGATGCAAATATGTATGCTAACTTCAAAAGTTTTTGTGTTTTCAAAACAAGGGGACCAAATACCAATGAAAACAGATGGCCCAGGTGATCCAGCATTTCAAAATGCCTCTGTTACAGTCTCCTCAGAATTCTACATCCAGAACAGCTTCAAGGCTGCTGGTTGAGATGATACAGCCTCACAGAATACTGCAGTCAAGACTTGACCATAATCCTAAATTTTCTCAGGGTCCCCCAAAGATTACCAGTGCCCCCAATCAGCAGGAAGTAGTCTAGAGAACTATACCCACATTCCAAAAAAAGTGGATTATGAATATTTATTATCATTTAAGCAGGGTTGGTTACAAGTTGTTATTGGTAATGGTCAGAAAAATATGCTAAACAAAGGAAATTAGATTCAGGGATCTCATTCTACAAAGAAAAGGGGGATATAGAAATGATAGGATAAAAGGGTAGATTATTGAATTTACTTTAAACCAAAAACCAACTATTAATCTTCCATATTTTACAGTATGGATTTGGGTTTATTAATACAAATTTAAAGTTAATTTTCTTATACTGTATGAATATTTCTACTCTTATTTGGGGTATTATGTTTATGCAGCTCATTTAAAAATGTAATTTGTAATTAAGAAATACAGCTTTTAGTCGTCTATAATAGTGAACTTATAGTCATGGTAAATATGTTTTCAAAATCATACGGAGATACATTTCAGATAGATAGGCAATCTTCAAACACTTCAAAGACCTACAGAATACGACATTTAAAACATTTTAAGAACTTAGACTTTTCTCAACAGTGAGACATGTCTGCTCCTGGCAGCACCAATTACTTCAAAAAAGATGATGGGCACTGAAGAAACTCCATATGGAGTTTGTTTTCTTTATAGCAAAAGCTAGCCATGTGGACAAAGAAACTGCCCTTTTGCCCCAATTGCTGACAGTTACTGTCCAAACTGGACCAGCAGAACACAAGAAAGGTGATTGCCGAACCAAGACAAGATAAGACAGTCTTTCAAAGTTCCCTGCCTCACGGAAAAGTCTGTCAGATATGCTAGGCCTGTAGGCCAGAGTTGGATGCCGTAACGTTGCAGAGGAACTTCATGTGACTGTCCAGACAGCCTGATGTCCCTGTCATTATGTAACATTTCATCCTTCTGGGGTCTTTGATGGAGATGAAAACTAAATAGTTATAATTATAGTTTTCCTTAGTTATAATAGAAAGTAAGTTAGATACAAACCTTTAGACTTGCCAAGATAAGATAGATAATTATTTTCTCTAATTTTTCCAAACGTAAATGAATTGGATATTGTTACTGTAATTGTTACTTAATAACTGTTTTTGTTGTATATAGTTTTACTCTATTAAGGTTAAAGCTTTTTTTAATTAGACAAAAGGGGGAAATGCTATGGAACAATTTTTTTCTACACTGTGAATATGTATTACTCTCATTGGTAAATAAAAAGCAGATAGGGTGGTAGCTGAGCAAGAAGCTAGGTGGGAAAGCCAAACTAAGAATGATGGGAAGAAGGTGGGAGGAGTCAGGAGAGACACCAGCCAGCCACTGAGCAAGCAGGACATATAACAATGAGGCAACAAACCATGAGCCATGTGGCAAAGCATGAATAGAAATATGGATTAATTTAAATGTATGAGTTAGCCTGAGCTATCAGCCGAGCATTCCTAAGTAATATTCAGCCTCTGAGTCTGTTATTTGAGACTGAGCAGTCAGGACAAAAAAATGTCCAATTGCACCCAGTACTTGACAAATGTACCCTGACTTGCGGGCTCACCAATTCTTCATCTCCACAATCATGTACTATTTTCTCTGTGCCCACATCTTTGTCTAAATTTCCCGCTTTTTGAAAAGGAACCATTATTTGGAAATAAGCCTTTTTCTAAGGTTTATTGTCTACATCTTACTTTGATCACTTCTTCAAAGACCCTATTTCCAAATAAGATTTTATTCACAGATTACAGTGATTGTGATGTGGGATATTATCCAAATCAGCACATCACACATGGTATTATCCACGTAAAGTGAAGTGATTTTCTTAACAAGAGTAGCCAGGAAACTCTGAAAAGTCATTTTTTAAGGTAATGAGTTTAAATGAGAACATTTCAGTTAAGGAGCAATTCATATAAACATAAGCAGGTCTGGACAAGCTCCAAAAAGCAAGCCAAGCAAGTGAATGTGAGACCAGATTTCTGGGCCAGTGTTCAAGAGGCAGTTGTCCACACATTCTCCAGGATTCAGAACTAGATTTTAATTCTGGCTTTACAGCTAATGGGTTGTGTGATATGGTCTAGACCTTTATCCAATTGAGCATTGCTTCCTTCTCTTCTCAAATGACAGAAGTACAAAAGGATTTCTTTAAGTTATGTCCCAACTCTAATGGGCTATAATTTATTAATTTGCTCCTAAAAATTCTATCAAACTTAGCTTCCAGGAGCTCAAGGATCTTCTAAACTTAATCAAACATATGTGTACATACATGGGCAAGCAGCAAAATCCTTTGGATTCTTTGTTTTATTTTTCACATAGACTGGGTTCTTTGGAAATCCTGGGGGTTTTTTTTTGTTTGTTTGTTTTTGTTTTTGTTTTTTTGACAGAAAGTTGTCTCTTTTTTCCCCACCTGGTTCTGTGCCCATGACTACAGCTGTAGGCTTTCCACTTTGTACAACCTCAAAAGGCATTTCTATTGCTGTCTGTGTGAGTCTCTAAAGAATGTTATTTACAAAAGTTACAGTTCTGGGGCTGGAGAAATGGCTCAGAGGTTGAGAGCACTGACTGCTCTTCCAGAGGTCCTGAGTTCAACTCCCAGCAACCACATGGTGGCTCACAACCATCCATAATGAGATCTGGTGTCCTTGTCTGGCCTGCAGACATACATGCAAGCAGAACACGGTATACATAATAAATAAATAAATCTTTTTTTTAAAAAAAAGTTACAGTTCTTTAGACTGCTCCTACAGAGATCCTATAGTGAACAAGGCTGTGTGAGCTGAGCAAAGGCTGGCCCTGGACAGCTGACTGACCAGGGTCTGAGTGGAACTAATGCTCATTCTTGAACATTTAGAACTGATGAGTTAGACTTGAGTTAGACTTGAGTTAACTCTTGACTGTTCTAATTAAAGAAATATGAAAGTGAAATTTAGTTGGAATTTTCTTTGGGCTTTCACCGAGCTCCCAAATAAAGACACAGCAACTTATTATTAATTATGAATGCTTGGTCTTAGCTTAGGCTTTTTCTACTAGCTGCTTTAAATTAATTTAACCTGTTTCTATTCATCTACATTTTGCTGCAGGGCTTCTTACCTTTCTTTCATTCTGTAGATCCTACTTTCCTGCTTCCTCCATGTCTGGCTGGCTGACCCCTGGAGTCTCCCTGATGTCTCTTTTTCTTTTTCTCCCTCAAGCCTCCATTCCTCTTCCTACTTACTCTCGCTACCTGGAAGTTACACCTATACCTTCTTTCTCACCATTGGCTGTTCAGCTCTTTATTAGACCAATCAGGTGACTTAGGCAAGCAAAATAAAACAGCGACACATCTTTAGATAATTAAACCAATGCAACACATCTTTACATAGTTGAACAAATATTCTGTGACACAAACAAATGCAAAACACCTTTGCATAGTTGAACAAATATTCTGCAACAGTGAAACTTACAAAGCTTCTGTGTGCAGCTATAACATCTATAAGCTAAGCTAACGTATGTGGGAAAATGAGAAGAAAGCAGGTTAAAGAAAGTTTAGAGAGAGGCTCCCACATGAGTTTCTTCTATGTAGAGTCATCATAAACATCAAGGGTATTTGGTACCAGGATTCTTTCTTAAATATTTAGAGTCAATGTGAGAATATTTTGAGTAATTTTTCTCCAGGAAGCATTGCTTTATAAGATTCTTGTGTGTTGGTTCTGTCTTTACATGTTTGATCTTCTGTGAACAAATGGCATGGTAGGTTCTTTCCATCATAGGTCTCATATGGGTACACCAGGAAGCCATTTGACATAAGTCTATGAAAGGGTAATTCCACCAGCCTTAAATTAATTACTTAATCTTGAGTAAAGATGATGTCTAAGGAGCAAATCTAAGGATTATGAAGCTACCCATAACATTTTAGAAGAAAATAGTTGGTTTTCCACAATATTCTGGACACCTAGATGGTGAAGTCAGTCTAACTCAAGTCCAGAGTTAGGATTCTTCACTTGGCAGGCCATGATAGAATCATCACATGTACAAGACATTGGTGAGTACTGAGAGACTCGGTCCTGTGCCCAGTTGCATTTTCCAAAAAGTTCAGCCCTATATCAAATGGACGCAGTGTTCATGTCCATCCTTTAATCTAGAGTAAGTCAAGGGTTGGTAAAGACCAGCATGGCTGCCTCATGTATGTTTTATCTTCCTCCCTCTCTCTCTCCCTTGATTCATATAATGTTTATGATTGCATGTATGTATATGAACCACATGTGTGCTTGGTGAAAGAAGAGGTCATAAGAGTGCATCAGATCCCCTGGTACTGGAGTTATAGACAGTTGTGAGCCACCATGTAGGTGCTGGGAACTAAACGCTGGTCCTCTTCTAGAGTAGCAATACTTCTTCACTCCTGAGCCCCCTCTATACTGGTTTTCAATAGAAACTTTTCACTAATGCATCTTTTTAAAATCATTTGGCACTATTATTATTGAAGTGGTCAATGAAATGATAAATATCTTTGAACATATATCTTAGTCTCTTCACAAAATTGGTCTCAGTTTAAAAAACATCTTAGAGTGAGATTATTTATTCATTAGATGTCTACAAAGGTCTGAAGCATCTGATTCCCCCAGAGCTGGGGGTACAGGTGAAAGGCCTAAGCTAGGTGCTAGAAGCTGGACTACAGTTCTCTGTTTGAGCAATTCAGGCTCATAACTGTTTAGTCACCTCTTCAGCCTTGAACCCTTTCTTGTTTTAAGCTTTTCCATGTCTAAAAATACACAGCCTAAGCAGGATTGGATTTCATTCTCTTGACTTCAAACATTTAAAGGAATACAAGAACTAAGTCAGTCTTTAGCAGTTCGCTTGCCCCTCTCCCCTCTGGGTCTCAGGAGTCTTTCTGCCTTCTGCCCTAATGGGCTTGTCTCACCCACCTGACCTCCATCCCTTGGCCTCCTCTCTTTGCTGGGCCAGCTTATTTAGTCTTTCATAACCTGCTCCCCACACGTCAACTCTCTTTGCCGTGAAAACAACCCTGGGCTTGAAGTTCCTTTTCTACTCTAATTGCTTTCTGCAGAGAATTTGCCTTTGTTGCTTTTATGGTTTTTCTTTCTTGGAGAGAGAAAAGAATGCAAAGGAGCTAACTGGGCAGAGGGGGAAGAAGAGCAGGACAGTGAGGACTGTGCTATGCTGCATTCAGTGGGAAAAAGAACAGTCCAGCATTGTTAGCACAGAGGAAGCTCCCACTTTGCTGAGCATACTCATTGTGGGAACAATGCTATTAAATGAGCAGATGTCTCAAGGGTGCACTATCCTTTCCAGAAATGCTGCTTCCGAAGGTAAGCACATATGAAGACGATATTTAAATATTGCACAAATATAGGTGTATCTGAAAGTTATAAAAATCTAATTTCAGCTAATACATTTACAAAATCATAGTACTCTGAGGTCAGAGTATTCAGGTCTTATGGTTAGCTCCATCATAAATGGCTACAGCTACGCCCTCATTTCTATGGTGGAGTAATCATAATTCTCTGCAAGAGGGCAGTACAAAGGCCAACTGGATAAACAATAATAATCATAAATTTTAGCTCTATAATGAGAATTATGATGATAATTTGTGAACTATTTCCATAATTTTTTAACATGCCTAATGCCAAGCTAACAGGTTTTTTACATATAATATTCAATTCATACAATAACTTGTTAGATAGAAATGATATATATTAACTTCTTAGCAGAATATCTGGCCTATAATCAGGTTTCATAAAGAGTAACTAAAATAGTAATTATTGCTTTAAGTGGTATTGTTATGATTAGTGAACGTTATAATAACGCTTATCCTTGTTGGAAGCATTTTTACCACAGGCAGAAATTACAGAGAATGGATATGGATGTTTTAGAACTGTAGTTAGTGTATGCTGTTTCCATCCAGAAGAAACACTAAGATTATAAGTGATAAGATTTTTATAAAGAACAGGGAGGGATTGGTCCCAAATGAGAAATAAAATATTCTCTCTGGAGAAGTAAAAAGTCAGATTTTGACATAAAAAACTAGTTTACATTAACAGGTTTTTAGCAAGGGAACAGGTGACACCCAGTGTCTTTTATTTTTTTTCTTTTTTCAGCTTCCCAGATAAATGTTTCTGTTACTTCTTCAATGTGCTCACCCCCAGAATCACCACACTTTGAAGTTTCTGAAGATGTCAGTTAAGAGAAAGCAGAGAGAGATCTGCTCCTTTAGTTCACTCTTTACCCAGGTTACCAGACTGGGAAGACATCAGTTGTTTAGAGGCTTTGTTACCCAGCTGCTTATTGCCCTAGGAAAGACTCAGTCGGCTAGCACTAGAAAGCCCACTGGTTAGGTTGTGCGATAAGAAAGAAATGCTGCAAATAAGTTTTGGGCAAAATGTGAAATCTAAATTAAGTATGAAGAAACAGAATTAATTCTATCCTTTTGATGGAGAAGTAGGGAGGACAAGAGGAGACACCAAGGCTTTCCTGAGCCTGGTTGCTTTCACACAACCCTCTGACCAATCAGAATTCCCCCCAACTTATGCTCAAATTAACCAACCAAATTCATTTGAGCTTGAATCGCAGTTTACATTTGAATGGGACCAGATTGCCTTATTCCCAGAAAATAGATATATCACCATTCCCAGAACACAACCTGACAACCCATTCTGAGGACACTTCCCATCTACAGAGAAGAAGGTCTGAACTTCTTGATTAATTTTGATTGCTAGCATTCATTTCTTCTACTATCCTCACATGTCATTCTTCAGAACTGTAAGACAGCAAATTCAGTTCTGGTGCAAGAAACCAGCAACACGACCCTCCTTGGATTCTGTCCTCCCCTCCCCCAAGTCCCCACCTTGCTGGGACCCCTTCCCAGGCCCAGCTGCCCAACTAGTCGCCACTCCCCCACCCCCACTGCTGGGCCCTACCCCCAACCCCAACAGACTTCTGACAAGTAGGTCAGAACAGGTGAGTGACCCACCTGCTCTCTGAACTGTACCTTTCCCTGGATTCTGTCCTCTGTGTGACCCTTCTCCATGCCCATGCCATCCTAGTTCATCTCTAGTCCTGGTGCTGCTGGGTCCTGTCCCCAACCCCAGTGGTCTTCTGCCACTGAGATGAAGACTACATCAACCACAACCAGTGAGTGACCCACCTCCTGTGGCCCACCCATCTCAGCACACACAAGACCAACATCCTGACCAATACCTCCTACCTCATCATCCTCCCCAAGGCCAGCACTTCCCTAGAACTCCAGCACATTACATAGGCCCAGACACAGTCCACACCAGTTGGAAGAACAACCCCAGAAGCTCTACCTGAGGCCAGGTTGGTCCTAAATACCACAGAAGAAGACTCAGGCTTTACTGGAGGCCAGGCCTGATCTAGAGACCCAAGAAGACTTTGGCTTTATCAGAGGCCAGACTGGATCAAGGAATCAAAGGCCTCAAAAAACCCAGCAGAGAAACACTATACTAGACCTGAAGACTCACCAGTCACCAGAACCCTTGGCCACTTTGGCCAGAAGACCAGAGTAGAAACAGAAACCAAGGAACAAAATATCCATCCAACGAAGACAAATACAGGAATCAACACCTAGACCTATAATCATCCCAAATCCAGATGCCTGACTGCCAGGATAAGAACATAATAACAGAAAGGGCAATATGTCACCACCAGAGCCCAGCTAGCCTACGCCAGCAAGAGCTGAACATTCCAACACAACTGAACCACAAGAAAATGACCTTAAAAATAACTTTATGAAGATGATAGAGGTCCTTAAAGAGGAAATGAAAAAGAAAATCCCCTAAAGAAATTGAGGAAAAGAAAAAAATTTTGAGGAAATCAATAAAACTCTTTATGTCAAGAAAACCAAGATACAACAAAGTTGACACAAATAAATAAAATGGTTCAAGACCTGAAAATGGAAATAGAAGCAATAAAGAAAACACAAACTAAGGTAATTCTGGAAACGGAAAATCTGGATAAATGAACAGAAACTACAGACGCAAGCATTACCAATAGAATACAAAAGATGGAAGAGAGAATCTTAGGCATTGAAGATATGCTAGAGGAAATAGATTCATTGGTCAAAGATAATGTTAAATCTAAAAAACTCCTAATGCAAAACATCCAGGAAATCTGGGACACTATGAAAAGACCAAACCTAAGAATAATAGGAATAGAAGAAGAAGAATCCCTGCTCAAAGGCCCAGAAAATATATTCAATAAAATTATAGAGGAAAAATTTCTCAACCTACAGAAGGACATACCCATAAAGGTACAAGAAGCTTATAGAACATCAAATAGATTGGACCTGAAAAAAAAGTACCCCTTCATCACATAATAATCAAAACACTAAACATAGAGATAGAAGAAAGACTATTAAAAGCACCAAGGGGAAAAGGTCAAGTAACATATAAAGGAAGATCTGTTAGAATCACACCTGACTTCTCAACAGACACCCTAAAATCCAGAAGGGCCTAAACTAATGTCTTGCAGACTCTAAAAGACAACACTTTCCAGTCCAGAATACTATACCAGGCAAAATTGTCTATCACCAAAAATGGAAAGAATAATATATTTCATGACAAAATTAAATTCACATAACATCTATCCACAAATACAGTCCTACAGGAGGTACTAGAAGGAAAGCTCCAACCACAGGAAGCTAACTACACCCATAAGAACACAGGCAATAGATAATCTCACACCAGTAAACCCCAAGAAGGGAAACACACACACGTACACGCACACGCACATACGCACGCACGCACATAAAGCCACCACCAACAACAAAATAATAGGAATTAAAAATCATTAGTCATTAATATCCCTCAGTATCAATGGACTCAATTCACCAATTTAAAAAAAAGAAAACAGGACAAGAAAAGGAGATCAAGGGGATACAAATTGAAAAAGAAGAAGTCAAAGTATTGTTATGTGCAGATGGCATAATAGCATACATAAATGACCCCAAAAATTCTATCAGGGAACTCCTATAGCTGGTAAACACCTTTAGCAAAATGGCTGGATACAAGATTAACTCAAAAAGACCAGTAGCTTTCTTATATACAAATGAAAAAAGGGCTGAGAAAGAAATTAGGGAAACAATACCCTTCAAAATATCCACAAATAAGATAAAGTATCTTGGGGAAACTCTAGCCAAGCAAGTGAAATTCCTATATGACAGGCACTTCAAGTCTTTGAAGAAAGAAATTGGAAAAAAATATCAGAAGATGGAAAGATTCCCCCATGCTCATGAATCAGTAAGATTAACATAGTAAAAGTGTCCATTTTACCAAAAGTAATCTACAGATTCAATGCAATCCCCAGGAAAATTCCAACAAAATTCTTTACAGACCTTGAAAGAACAATATTCAATTTCATATGGTAAAACAAAAAACCCAGGATACCTAAAACAATCCTGTATAATAAAGGAACTGCCAGAGGTATCACCATCCCTAATCTCAATCTCTAATACAGAGCTACAGTAATACAAAAGCATGGTATTGGCATAAAAACAGACAGGTAGATCAATGGAACTGAAGACCCAACATAAATTCACATACCTATGGACACCTTATATTTGACAAAGAAGGCAAAATTATACAATGGAAAAGAGAATCTTCAACAATTGGTGCTGGCATAGCTGGATGTTGGCATATAGAAGAATGCAAACAGATCCTTATCTATCACCCCGCACAAAACTCAAGTTCAACATAAAGACCTCAACATAAATCCAATTACACTGAACCTGACAGAAGAAAAAGGGGGGAATAGCCTTGAACACACTGGCACAGGAGACAACTTCCTGAATAGAATACCAGTAGCACAGACACTAAGATCAACAATTAATAGATGGGACCTTATGAAACTGAAAAGCTTCTGTAAAGCAAAGGACACTGTCAATAGGACAAAATAGCAGCCTACAGAATGGGAAAATATCTTCACCAATCGCAAGTCTGACAGAGGGCTGATATGCAAAATATATAAATAACTCAAGAAACTAGGCAATAAAAAGCCATAAATCCAATTTAAAAAATGGGATACAAACCTAAACAGAGAATTCTCAACAGAAGAAACTCAAATGGCTGAGAAACACTTAAAGAATTCTTTAACATCCTCAGCCATCAGGTAAATGCAAATCAAAACAACTCTTAGATCCCATCTTATACCTGTCAGAATGGCTAAGATCAAAACCACAAATGACAGCTTATGCTGAAGAGGATGTTGAACAAGAGGCACACTCCTCCACTGCTTGTGAGAGTACAAACTTGTACAGACACTTTGGAAATCAATATGGCAACTTCTCAAAAAAATGTTAATCAATCTATCTCTAAACCCAGCTATACCACTCTTGGGCATATACCCAATGAATGCTCAATCATACCACAAAGACCTTTGCTCAACTATGTTCATAGCAGCTTTATTCCTAATAGCCAGAACCTGGAAACAACCTAGATGTCCCTCAACTGAAGAATGGATAAAAAGAATGTGGCATATTTACACAATGGAGTATTACTCAGCTGCTAAAAAGGTGACATTAGGAAATTTGAAGGTAAATGCATGGAACTAGAAAAAAATCATTCTAAGTGAGATAATTCAGACTCAGAAAGACAAACATGGTATGTGGGGTAACCATGCTACAATCCACAGACCCATAGAGGCTAGGTAACAAGGAGGGCCTGAGGAGGGAATGCATGGATCTCCCTGGAAAGGGGAAATAGAAGAGATCTTCTGGGTGGACTGGGAGCAGATGGGGATGGGAACTTGAGGGACTGGGTTGCAGAGTGGACAGAGGGGGAGAGTACTGATGACATGACTGGAAAGGGGGGGCATTTAGAGGTCATGTAGAAACCTGATGTAAGGGACACTCCCAGGAATCTACATGGATGACCTCAGCTACGACTCCTAGCAATAGTGGATACATAGCCTGAACCGGCCATCTCCTGTGATCAGATTGGTGACTACCCCAATTGTCATCAGAGAGCCTTCATCTAGTAACTGATGAAACAGATGTAGACACACAGCCAAACATTAGGACGAGTTGGCTCCTGAAATCCTGCTGAAGAGAGGAAGGAAGGATTGTAAGAGCCAGAAAGGTTAAGAACACCGTACGAAAACCCACAGAGACAACTAACCTGGCTCATAGGAACTCAGAGTCTGAACCAGCAATGAGGGAGACTACATGGATCTGACCTAGGCCCTCTACATATATGTGACAGTTGTGTAGCTTGGTCTACTTGTGGGACTTCTAACAATGGGAGCATAGGCTGTCCCTACTGCTTTGGCTGGCCCTTGGGAACCTATTCCTCATAGTTGGTCACCTTGTCCAGCCTTAATACAACAGGAGGTGCTTAGTCTTATTGCAACTTGATATGCTGTGCTTTGTTGAAACCCATGGGAAGCGTGCCCCTTTCTGAACAAAAACAGAGGAGGAGTGGATTGAGGGGGAGGGCAGAGGAGAAGTGGGGGAAGGGAATGGAAGAAGAAGAGAGAGGGGAAAATGTGGTCAGGATGTAGCATAAATAAATAAAGGAACTGGCAACATAAGAAGAAACAAAACTTTTCCTCCATTAGGAAATATTTAAGGAAGAACAAATGCCAGACTAGAAGGAAAATGAGTCAAAGGAGGTAATTTGGGATAGGTTATCAGAACATATCTTCCTCTAAGAGGAGAACACAGTACAGCCCAGCTAGGAGAAACTCACTCATCGTTCAACATCTGGAAGGAAAAAAATGTTCCCAGGATCTCTATCTGTGCTCTCCTTGTATATTCATATTGACATGGGCTCTAAACTAGTCTCTAAATCATCCATTTCTAATGTATTTCATAATCATGGAAAGTGAGGTGTTTGTCAGGAACCACAGGCCTCTCCTAGATGGAATTTTACCATTCAGGATGTTTAGGGACCAATTCGACATTGTATTTGCATCCTGGTGACTAGAGAGTAGCTAATTATCAAAAACTGGTTGTAGAGTTGAGAATTAGGTAGCAGGGAGAACCACTAAGAAATCATGCTGCTGAAGTGACATGGTACCAAGAAGGGAGTGTTAGTAACTGAGAAGAGGAATAAAGAAGAGGGAAAAAGACAGAGAAACAGAAAACAGTAGAGTGACTGCTGCTTTAAAATCTAACTCTGGTTCCATCAAATTCTGTATGATTCTTTACACAATAGAAATTAACATCAAGGGAAATTTTGGAGTACAAGGATTTGACAGCAAGTAAAAACAAATACTCCTGACCATAAAGTAAGCATAAAATAAATCATCTTGGCTTATTTTAAAGTTTACACTATTATGTAGTAAGTATTTTGAACTGTAAAGTAAATGTAAATATACTGCCTATAGCATTTCATTTTAATTGGGAGAGCAAGTGAGCAGTAAGCTTAACCCAGCTAGAAGCATATGCAAAGGCAATCACATTTTCACTTTTGATCAAATATAAGGGAAAGCTTAATTTATAGGTTGTTGTCACTGAATAACTTCTGTGGCTATCACAACAGAGTTCAGAACAATACAATACAAGGGCAGCGTGGACTAAGGAGATGAGGTGGGGAGCATTTCCAAATTATCAGCTTGTGAAGTTTGTCAGCTCTGAGATCTGAGCACCAAGCATTCTGCAGTGGATGATGAATGGGCCGCTGGTGAACTCAGCCTCCTTGCTGGGAAGAAGCATTGGAGACATCTTTTGCATAATGAGCCCCGTGAGGGAAAGAAGTGGATAACTCCTGAACCTGCCACATGGAGTGGGTTGTTGCTAAGTCAGAAAGCAAACGAAAATAGTTTCCACTGGGGCATCTATTGCTCCTGCCCAAAATGGAAACTCGGGAACCATTTTAGTGTTGTGGACTGAGGTGGCAGTTCAGGCGTGCGGCTTGTCAAATTAATTTATGGCTATGTGTAATTGGGTGGTTGCTTTTCCTCTAGAAAGATAAAATAGCCAAGCCAAAGGAGATGGGTATCTCACTGTTTCTAATATAGAGATAAAAATCTTATTTTTAGTTTGAGCTGAAAAACACGTGGGATAGCAGGCAAAGATTAAGTTTTTGCAGCATTGTAGAGGTATGAAAAAAAAAGAAATGGAGGATGTTAAAAAAAATCAGATAATAAATTTTAAGAGTTAACTTTGAATCCCACCCCCTACCCACAAATAGGAGGCACTGTTTTCTTTAAATTCGTTTAAATTACATTGAATATTTAACTAAAAATCAAATGCCTTACATTTAGATCCCTAGCTCTGTGAAAGTTTTATTTTTATTAATCCTTTTAAAGTGCATTTTATTCCAGTACTATCATAAACTCTAAGTTTCAAATAATACCTATGATTAATCAAAGTAGATGGTTATAGAATATCAGATTGATTTCCAATTAAGTCTTACTTCAGGGTCCATGGGAGAGGAAGTACTTTTGGTTAAATAAAAATGGTTACCAGAATGGGAGGCTAGGAATCTCAAGAGAGCCAGACAGCAGCACCAATCTCCAACTCTGTATTCAGTTTCTTCAGTGCTATAAAAAGAGTGTGGGTGGCTGGATATGACATGGCAAACCAGGGCATATGTTACTTAAGCACAAAGGCTTTGCTATGCACAATGTAAAGTCTGTTCTCTGTGGCTAGGAAGCAAGAATTTCAGTAGCCACAGAAGTCAATGGCCAAAGACAGTTTTGACTGTATCCTGGCAATACTGGTCCTTTGTTCTCTATGAGCAGGAAACCTTACTCACTGACCACAGCACCAAATTAATTGCTGCTGAAGTGTGTGGGTTAGGAGTAACCCGCTTTTAATATGCTGGGTCCAACATGCTGCCCCTCAGGATATTCTGGGCACTCCTGATGTCCAGGTAAAAACAGACTCTCCTCAGCCATCAAAGGCAGCAGCTTTGGTTGAATATATAACTGGAGCTCCTTCATCCACCCACAGTCTCCCTGAGAAAAGTGATAAAGTGACTCCCCCAGGTAGTCAACTGAAGGTAATCCCTAAACTGGAACCTAGACTACTATCTGAACTTGCACTGCAAGTGACATCTTTAAACAGAGGTTCATATGATCTCACAGGCGTCATAGGGAAAACAAAGTGGACAGAATTAATTAGTTCTGTTTCAAATGTACTCTTCTGCATAAAAAATGCACTTAAACTCATGTACTCATCAACGGTGCTGTTTTATATCTTGTGATTTTTATTTTGCTAATCTTTCATTTCCTAAAATAGACAGAGTAATTGAGCAAAGAAAAAAGAGTGCCCTGCTTCTAACAAGGCAGGCTTAGGAGGATATATTTTTAGGTTCTTTTCTGCCCCAAACAAGCAATGTAAGTGAAGTAAGCTAAGACTTTTTCTGGATCAAATCACTAAACTACTCCTGTGCTTCCAGAGGACACCCCGAAGCCTGATGTACTTCCCCTATTCGCTGTTCTTGTCATAGACTAATTAAGTGCATAAAGAAGCTCAACAGGGGCCGGGTGGTGGTGGCGCATGCCTTTAATCCCAGCACTCGGGAGGCAGAGCCAGGCGGATCTCTGTGAGTTTGAGGCCAGCCTGGGCTACCAAGTGAGTTCCAGGAAAGGCACAAAGCTACACAGTGAAACCCTGTCTCGAAAAACCAAAAAAAAAAAAAAACAAAAAAAAAACAAACAAGAAGCTCAACAGGAAAAGCATTACAACTCAACTCATACCATGGCCAAAGGCTAACCTAGCATCATCATTTACATCGCTAGCCATGTCCAGCCTACAGGAAAACACATGGCATGGTAGCTAGCTCACTGACTTCTGATCAGGATGAGTAACCTAGGGAAGACAAGAACAAATGTCAAGTCTTTTTTTATCTACAGCAGAGTGATGTGATATTTTTAAGTAGGTATTGTTTTAAGACCTGTGGTTTAATAATAAACAGTAAATAGTTTGGTGGGAAAGGGAGAGGGGTGTAATGAGGTATTTGTGTCAGTTGTGTGTGATGAGGAGTAGTAGTCTGAAGAGACAGAGGAAGAGTGTCGTGGTTTAACAAAAAGCAATCAATAGCTGTTAACTCCTGTAACGTTAAGATGGCAAAATCTTCTATTCCACCCAAATCTTGATTCAGTCTTTGCTCCCCTTACAAGGAAATCCTTTCTGTTTACCTATAAATAACATTTGCAGACCCTGTGCACAGTGATAAATTCATTATGCAAGCAATAAAAGATTAGTTTTTTAAACTAGAAAATGCCAAATATTCACATTTTTATTTTTTAGAACTTCCCTGTCACATATCAAGAGCAGAACAATTAGCACCACTGTATAAATCTTTAAAATATACCTGAAATTATTTTCTTAACAATTAAATATGGGAGTCAAGCATGGTGGCACATTCCTTTAATCCCATCACCCAGGAAGCAGAGGTAGGCTGATCGCTGTCTCTGAGTTCAAGGCCATCCTCGTCTACACAACTAGTTTCAGGACAGTAAGAGCTACACAGGGAAACCCTGTCTAGAGAAACAAAACAGTTAAATATGGCTTAGGAGTTAAGGCCTTCCAAATTCCTTTGATTTAGATATGTTTTACAAAGCTTGGTGAACTGGTTAAAGGAACTCTTTGCCCTGACATATTCTTTAGGTATTGAAATAGAACATTTTTGTACAGAATTAGGTGTTCATTTGCTTTTGTGGAACTTTTCCTTCTCGTACTTTGTGATAGGTACTGTAGATACTTGAACAATCCATTATTCAGTAAACGCAAACCTTTGTTTGGTGAGTTCAAAACTCAAAGAAGCCAAAAACAACACCATCAATACTGCAAGAAACATTCATAAGACTAAGAAGCATGAGGCAGGACAGAGAAATGGGAGACTCAAAACTAGAAATAACCAGTAAATGGAATAACCAGAACAAAAGGAGATGGTGTGTGTCAGATTATGGTTGGAGATGAGGTTGGAAATCACAGAAAAGGATCATCTCATGCTAGACTCTGACAAGCCAAAAAATTTGGACTTAATCTTGTAGAAAATGATGAAGCATTGAGGAAGTGTATATGAAGAAGAGAACTGTTTTACATCATTAACTTTGGGTTTTAATAATAGCACTGTAGCTAGATTCAGTACAAAATATATTTGGAGGTGAATGCTGTTGTATTAATGCTTATATTTCTCCAAAATCCTGTGCTGACATTCTACCATTCCAGGTAATGTGAGAGGAGGTGAAGTCTTTGAGCAGGGGATCAGTCGTGATTGTGATTAGTGACTAGCTTTGTACTCATGAATGAGATTGGTACCCTTTAAAAATAGGCCCAAAGGAGCATTTCCAAACCCTGTGTGCACATATAGATAGAAAGCATAGTCTACAAACTAGGAAGTGGGACTTTATTAGACAAAAGTTTCTAGTCTTTTGATCTTGGGCTTTCCAGCCTCTGAAACTATCAAATATAAAATTTTATTGCTCTAAAACTGTCCAGTTTACAGTGTTTTGCTACAGTGGCCAAATAAACTAAATAAATCTTAATGGAAGTTGTAAGTGGACATAGGAAACTACGAGAGCTTGAACTACAGCAGACAAAATGCTTCTGAAGAATCATTATGGTAGAGCCAATGTGGTGGTTGATGAGATAGAGACTATGGAACCTGATCATCACCGGGCAAATCCAATGGGCAGGGAGGAGGAATGGAAACATTCAGCTAACTAACATAACTGGCGTCATTGATTAAAACAAAGCAAATATGCGTTTTAACAGAAAAACCACAGTTGTGTCCACAGATACGGTTACATTCAGATCAGGAAGTAGAGAATTTACATCTTCTCAGCACAGCGTAAATTTTTGTGCAAGAACTTCCCAAAGTATCATCCCATGGTGCTGGTTCAGACAATAGGACTGTTAGAATTGGTATGTTTAACTTACTATGAAGCTGGTCGGTGGTGGTGGTGGTGGTGGTGGTGGTGGTGGTGGTAGTGGTGGTGGTGGTGGTGGTGGTGCACACCTTTAATCCCAGCACTTGGGAGGCAAAGCCAGGCAGATCTCTGTGAGTTTGAGGCCAGCCTGGGCTACAGAGTGAGTTCCAGGAAAGGTGCAAAGCTACACAGAGAAACCCTGTCTCGAAAAACAAAAACAAAAAGACAAAAAAAAAATAGCAACTTACTATGTATTTTTAAAGTTTTGATTTTTTATGTAAAGTTTTATGATACAAAGTAGAATGTAAAAGCTGAATAGGATAGCTTTAAAAAATACAGTTTAAGAAGCAGATGGATGTTACATCATTACATATAGATGTGCACATTAAAATTTCTGATATTTTTATTAGTTTTTAATTAGTCCTATCAAATAATGAGTCTTGTTTAACTATAGGCTGTACTAACTCATTAAACATAGCTATGTTCCAGTATTTTTTTAAACTTTCTTACACCCTCTCCTACATAATAAAGGGGTTGAATGATCCCCTGGTCACAGCCTAGTAAATAGCAGCAGTAGTATACAAACCCAAGAAGACCTGACTCCAAAGAAAAGAACCATGATACTTCAGAATTCAGGTTGTATATTTTCTTCCACTATATAGAGCCTCTGCATCTAGATTAGTGCCCTTTTATTTCCCTGAAATTCAGTTCTATCATATTTAAGATGTTACAGTCTGAATCTTATTTAATATTAATAGATGAGTTATGAAGCACAAATGATCATTTATATGATAAAACATTGTAAGTACTATAAAATAATATATAATTCAGAGCATTTTAATAAATAGTAATGAAAACATTTTACTGTCTTGTCAGTAATCACGTGATAATACTTGCATCAATTATAGTCTTTATTGAAACTGTCAAGAAATAATTCATTAACCAAAGTTTTTCCTTTATTGTACCGAATGAGGCTTGAGATGGAGGACATCAACCTAACAGAAGTGTAAGCTAAATTATTTACTGAATTTCATACTTTTTCCATTGTTTCTTTTATTTTAGATATTATAATATAATGTCATTTTGTCCTTCCTTTCCCTCCCTCCAAACATTCCCCACCCTCATCTCTTTCATATTCATGAACTCTTTTTTCATTTTCAATTTTATCTTTTTAGTAGCTGCATCAAAACTAAGAAAATATGTCAAGTTAACTTTAAAGTATTTTGTTTCAAATATTTCATTTCTGGATATGGTTTTCATAATTAAATCTATGATTCATGAAGACAATATAAATTGTATTGATTTCTTTTCTACTTTTCCCATTCTGTCTTCAAAATTTGCTGTATATTTTTACTTACAATGCAGCTCAGCTCAAACTCTACACATTTCAGATGCTCGGTGGCACCATAGGGCAAGTAGCAATACATTGGACAGTGCAGTTCTGAGGGACTAACAACAGCCAAAACATGCTCTATCAGAAGAACTCTGCTCTAAAAGAATGCTGTGTGTTAGTAAATTAGGGCTTTGGGCTTCTGCCTTAAAGAGCTTTTAAAGAAAAGAGATGAGAACATAGAGAGATGGATATAATGAAAGATGCATGCAGAAAGAAGGGAGGGAGTGAACATTTTGACTAAACCATGATGAATCTGTGGATCAGTGGGAATATTCAGAAGATTAGTCAGATTCAAAACAAGAACAGTCATACAAGACGGAGGGTTATTCAAAGGGAAGTTGAGTCATGACAATAGCAGTTGACTGAAAATAGCAATGGCCCAACAAAGTTATTAAATACTCTACAATGTTACTCCAGTTTCCTGTAAGGCCTAATGATCCTAAGTCAGAGTCCTGTCTCTTGTACTACCGTATTTCCTTTCAATGACATTTCATCACCTTAAACTATGTTAAACACTTTTAATGACATGTCATCACTTTATACACTTAGTATGTTAAATAGAAAGCAAGTTCATTTTGCACTGTACTTTTTCTTTAAATGTATTTATAGAGTGTTGTTCTTTTGGTCTGCAAAAAGTTCAGCTAACAATTTGACTTCCTTGGTTACTCTGAGATGATAAAACATCGTCTGGCTCTTTCCAGTTACTCTCAATTCTGTTACTGAAATATTCGGTCCTAGGTAACAACTAAAACTTCAGACTGCTTCTTGCTGCCTATGAGAGGTAGACAGCCATGAAAATGAGTAAATCACCTTCTACTCTTAAGCAGGCTCCACTCCCATTCCTTAACTTCCTAACTGAAGTTTTATTTTGCATTTTTATGTCAAAGTTTGAAGCAAGGCTGAGAGAGACATTTGAAAAGCATAAAATTGATACCAAACACTTATGATGACCAGCCATTAGAACCTCCATTGTTATCAACTGTTCAAATTTACTTCATCCTTGGTAACCTGGGTGAATTATTAAAAGCACCCTGTTCAGCTACAGGGTACATGCAGCTAGTTCCAATGGACTCCTTAGGTAGACGTTTGACATTCTGTCATTTACTCCTACCTTCTCTCTGTTAGGGTCTGTTCACCATTTCACGATCACAGGGATTAACCTGATCTAACTCCATGCATGCCACCCTGAATAAGTCTGTAGTAGAGAAAGTGGGATATTGAAAATATCTTGCATGTGGGTTGGATGAGCATTACTTGGGGCTGCCTTCGGATTCTTGCCCACTTTCTTTTCCCATTGTTGATGAACCTCTCCTAAATGACTGCAGTTCAACATGCTAATGTAGTAAATTAGATTTCACCTGAGTCCCTTGATGCATTGCTACTCAATCTGCATGCTATTTCTCTGTTCAATTATGTATTGACTTTTAAAGATTAGCTCTCGAAGGAGAATTGATTTTTTTCATATCCCTGTTTCGGAGGAAAGCTTTACTCTATCATACACACACTGAACAATAAGCTTTAGCTTCTGAAGGTTTTAGGCAAATTTCTTGATAATATGCTTGCTGTTTACCAACACTTTGCTCTTTCTGTTCTGCATATTAAAAACCTGATGCTCAGAGACATCATTTCCAAAATGTCCTAATAAACAAGTCATGAATATTTAAATTCATTAGGTAATTTTCTTATCATTTTTTCCTCTTTAGTCCACCCTAAAATATGCTCACATTGACTTAACTAGCTGATTCATTTCTTCTTGATTTATCGTTTAGAAAGCAGGTAAACATATATTGCCAGTTGGTAGAATGACTTTTCTTTGAAATGAGACATAAGATTTCAAACACAGTGCTCACAAATGTTAGCATTGAGAGTCTGCATCTCCCCATTTTAAATGAACTTAAATTGAGTTCTGTCTTTACATTCCCTTGTTGTCATATCTCTTAAAGAGTAGAATCCACTTAGGCAATGCACACTGGGTTTCAAAGGTGTCATCTCTGAACAGGCCTCATATGTCCTGTGTAGAACTAGCCAGGTCACACTTAAGATCAAGAAATCCAGTTGCACTTTCCAGAGGACACACGGTATGTTTATGCTTACAAAGCTGAGAACAGAAATCAAGATAATTGCTCTGATAATCAGATACAATATATTAGTGTGAGGTGAACTCAGGCTATTTAAGCATCAATGTGTTGGTATTGAATTTTTCAAATAACTAATGTCATAAACTTCCATTTAAATTTTACAGACACATACTGTAGTAGAGCTTACAGTCTTTGAAGTCCTAATTGAAGTTCAAAGATAATGTTTAATCTAACAAAAATAGTATTATTGTGTGTTAAATACAATTCATATTTAGCCTAATCTTAAATGGCAATGAGAAAAATTAGCAATATTTATTGCAGAATTACTACTATGTGCCGGGCATTGTGCTAGAAGCTTTACATGGATTGCACATACACAAAATCAACCATAGTGGGATAAAACAGTGCTTTATCAGAAGGATGGGGTGTATATGGTCTTGGGCTTCCTACTCATCACTCTGTACTGTACCTATGATACAGCCTGTGGTGACTGTGCAATCCTGCTTACAAGTCATTTTGAAATTGTGAGGTGATAGTTTCTTTAGCATATAGATGAAAAATGTTACATTGTTCTAAAATTGACTAAATGACTACAAATTGTATTTTTTGAGTGTTTCTTTTCATATCTGCCAACCATCAGGTTTTGGGTTGTTGATTGTATTCAGACATATTCTACACAGCTCTCTATTCAGTGCTATTCCTCTGGAGAGCCTTATAAGCAGTTTTAATAGGGGATTTTAAAATCTTTTCCTTGTCCCATTGGTGATGTATATTTCCCCTGAACACAGTGACCAAAGTAGCACACACACAGATCTCATAACCTTGTGCTTATCACCTTTCTTCACTTCCCTCTCATCATCTTTCCCCACTTCCCATACATAATAAATAAACCTGGGAATGTTGGAAGCTGTAAATTAACAAAAATGTTTAGTAAAAATCTTATTATCTCCTTACTTATTTCCTGGGTAGTGTCACATTTTGAGCAATAGATCATCAGAGAAGTCACCATCTAATGCATGATTGTTTTATTATGATGGGAGAGTTCTTAGTGAGAAGCACTTCTCTGTAAGACTTTCAGCCCCCAGAGCCTTAAAAAATGCAAGCAAATTTCTTCAACCCTGAGTTGCTGAAAAAATCTTCATAAGGCCCTAGGAATTGAAACACAGTTCATAGCTTGAGGGGACCCTTTCCATTAATGTAGAAAGCCCGAGGCAGCAAACACAAACCCATAGCTTGTCAAAGTATATCATTATTATCTTACAAAACATTTCAATGAATTTATTTCTGCTTAAAGAGCCAAGAAATTGCTGAGTGGAAGGAGAATTCTTGAAGGTTAGATTCATCATTAATATTTTGTTCTCAACTCCTTTCTTACCACTGCTATAAAGATTTTCATGCTCTTTTCAGCTCTTTGAGTAAAAAGAGTTGTTGTATAGTATATACAACAAATATCTGAGAAATGACTAATTAAACTTACTATGTAGTACAGGGGGCCAAAAATGACCTCTTTCTTTTTCTTTTAAAAAGAGTACTTTTTAAGGCCAGGGAGGTGGTTCAGAGTGTAAGGGGGCTTCTTGCAAAAGCATGGGGACTTCTATTTAAACTCTAGGTCCCCACCGGCTATGTTAATAAAAGTATGCCTGGGCCTTATACACCTATTACCTACGAGGCAGTAGGGTACATGAAAACACACAGAGAGAGAGAGAGAGAGAGAGAGAGAGAGAGAGAGAGAGAGAGAGAGAGAGAGAGAGAGAGAGAGAGAGAAGACAGACAGACAGAGACACAGAGAGAGTACTGAACAGTAAAATAAAAAAAAAACACAAAAGTAAATATCCTTTGACAAAAGAGTTTTTTTTTTCACACTACTTTTACTTCCCACATTCCCTTTGTGGTTACAAACAAAGATATTTTATCCCATTTTCCAGGTTATTTCTACCTGGCTATGAAGACTTGTGCTAAGAATAGCAGAATGAGGAGCCGAGTGAGTTTGCTTTTGACTTAGAACCTGTTGCCCCCAAACCAAAAAATTGGGAAGCTTTTCTTCATTATCAGGCACAAATTTTTATACAGAGAAGTAATAGAATGATTAGTTATCTAAAGAGCATACTCACTAAAAGTATATGTTTGCAAGTGGCCTAGTTTTAAAGATCTGGGCTCTTCAGAAAGAGATTCACTTAACGTGTGTGTTCTTGTAGCTCAAATGTACCACTGGAGAGAATGAACTTTCATCCCACAGCACCAGTAAAAGTCAGTCAGCTCAATTCTCTTGACTTGATTTTATGAAGCCTTTAAAGCATTTACCAAAAATCAGGTGATATTATCTTTTTAACAACACTATGAGCCTTTGCAATTGACAGTCTACTCATAAGAAAAGGTAATAGTACAAAGTAAAACACTTTTGCTGTGGTGTCAAGGCAAAATAGGGCAGAGTAGGGTAAGGACAGGGCTAAATCCATATTTCATTTTCCAGTAATCCTTCCAAGAGAGCTCAAAATATTATTATATATGCTATAAAGATGCATGACTGACTTTCAGAATTTAGAGCTGTAAGTAAAAGATAATATAGGGTCCAAAAGAGACAAATTGACAGTTATCTGCCTTAAGTGAGTGGTTTGTGTTTGGTTCTGAAGACTTCAGAGAGATTCTAAGCCACGGCAAAGGCACTTCTGTACAATCCTTAAGAAACGGAGGGAGCTGCATCTTCAGATTAAGATCAATTGGGAGTGTTCAGACTTGGTAGACACTGAAGACATTTTCATTGCCTCCTTGATTGACAATGGTAACAGTAATAAAGGAAGAGTGAATGAAATGCATTTCAAAGAAATAGTAACTTCAGCAAGACCAAGGAAATGTAGAGAAGTGAGTGATGGAGAAGAGAAGACAGAACTAAGAACAGTTACGGAAAGTTGACAAGCTAAGATGGAAGTGTAGGTTCTTCCAACATTTTGCAATTGTTTAAGAAAAAAATAAATGGTTCTACAACTTTTCCTGTCCTTATAAATGTCTAAGTTTACATCATCAAATTATCCTATTACAACTCCATTAAGAGAGGAAATGTGTGCTGAAACTTTATTTGTACCATTTCTTTAAAGAAGAAAGAATGGGATGAAGAAAAAAAGGAAGAGATCATTTGAATCAAGAAATAACAGAATAGATAGTGATGGATGGACTAGGTGGGGGGACTGAAATCGGAGGATCAAACAGAGAAGAGAATGGTAAAGGGGGAGAGGGAAGGAAGACAAGAAGGGACAGATAAAACTAAGGGCCATTTGAGGGATTATATTGAAACCTAATACAGTAGAAGATTCTTATATCATGTATGAGGGCGATATAAATGAAATCAACAAATAACAGGGAAGAAAGAATCTCAATTGGTCTTCTCTTATCACCAAATGAAGCTTCCATTATTGGAAATGGGTTACATCTAATTGAGTTGTTGGCCAGTGCTGTCTCATGGGAACTGCAAAACATCCCAGAATATTCCCAAGACTATTTATTGGTGGCTCTCCACAAACTGGTGGTAAGGTCCTATTGCTGAAAACAACACCACAACTCATTGAATATGGAGAAGTTGAGCTGGTGCCTACCTAGAGGCTTCAGTGCTGTAGACTAGTATTCATGGTACTGGAAAGTTATCTGCATGCTAGCAAAGGAAAAAAGTAAACCCCAACCAACTACAAATCCTTTGTTCCTCAAGAGTGACCTACATCCAAGATACACTGATATAATAGTTGCAGAAAGCTTGTGGGATAAAGCAAACAATATCTGCTTTGAGTTAAGACCCATTCCATGAGATGGAACCTTTACCCAATTCTGGTTAGGAGACCAAGAACCTGAGACTAGATAGGCCTGGGATCTAGGATAAAACCAAATATGTTCTGTTAAAGGAATGTATCAATAAAATTACACCTAATGGCATTCTGCTATACTAAAAGATCTGTGCCTTGCTTAGTCATCATCAGAGAAGCTTTCTCCTTGCAGCAGAAGGGAAAAAATACAGAGATCCACAGCTGGAAAGGGTGTAAACCGTGAGAGACCTTGAAACACTCAGCCTTAAAAAGAGATGTCTCCATCAAATCCCTCCCCTCAGGGCTCAGGAAACCTTCTGGAAGAGGAGGCAGAAAGAGTGTAAGAGCCTAAGGGGATGGAGGACACCAAAGAATTAAGACCTTCTGGACACAACAAACATGGTACACATATGAACTCACAGAGTCTGTGGCATATGTACAAGGCCTGCACAGGTATGCACATAGATAGAGTCTTAGAGCTGAAAGGGGGACTGGACACGTGCTCGCATCCCTAACCCAGAAGATATCTCCAATTTATAGCCACTTGTAAATGAAATAGTAGTTTTCTTTCTAGGGAGTCTCACTGAGAAAACAAACTACTCATAAGGGTAGGCCCCATGTCCACCAGGAGATGACCAAGAGAAAACAAACCCAGCGGCATCTTTGGAGGTCTTTATCTCATGCTGTTAGGTCAGGGCATTATTTTTTGTACCTTACAGGTCCATTGTGTGTGTGTATAATATAGATATAGATAGATATAGATAGATATAGATAGTATATATAATATATATAATATAATGTATATATTATATATAATGGCTTTTGGTTGGGGTTTTTATGAAATTTCTGTGTAAGAACATGTATGTCTCTGTGTCCATATGCATTTCTTGTGATTTTTCTTTGACTGTTTTTCTTGTTTAGTTATTTTGAAATTTTCTGATTTGTCTGTTTTTTTTTTTTTTTGGTTTTTTTCGAGACGGGGTTTCTCTGTGTAGCTTTGCGCCTTTCCTGGAACTCACTTGGTAGCCCAGGCTGGCCTCGAACTCACAGAGATCCACCTGGTTCTGCCTCCCGAGTGCTGGGATTAAAGGCGTGCGCCACCACCGCCCGACGATTTGTCTGTTTTTTATTTATATTACTTCATTATTATTCCTTAGATGACTTTTGTTTTCTAAGGAGAAACAGAGAGGGTGTGGATCCAGATGGAAAGGAAGATGGGAGAAACTGGGGGAAACCATAGTCAGGATATATTGTATGAAAAAAATCTATTTTCAATAATAGAAAAAATAATGATGCTATTTATTGAGAGCCTACTATATGCTAATCATACCAAAGGGAATTTTTCACATTATTTTTCAATCCCAAAGAAATCCGTATTGAATTAATTCCTAATAATATTCCAGTGTAAAAGATATTTCTCTCTTTCAGCAAAAGATCAGAAAAATCAAGTCATGTGCAATCATTCCAAAACTTGAAAGTAGTAGAGATGAAATTTGAAATTAAATTTGTCTCCTATCCATACTACTTGAAGTTGAGTGCATTTTAGGTTGCCAATTGAAATATTAGTAGAAAGAAGATGGGCTGTTAATCTGTATTACTCATGACATGCCCCATTGCTCATATTTTTACTTTTAAATATTTGACATGATATTATATAAACAACATACTAAAATATTAATTTAAATGCTGGAAGCAAAACATCACTAAACTTAAGGCACCTGACTTGTGGATCCTAGATTTCAATTTAGTAACATGTACATTTAATTATTTATTTATTTGTACATTTGTGTGCACACACACATGCCTATGAGCATATGTGTGCACTTTCAGAGGCATAGGTGAATGTCACAGGACAATATACAGCAACTGGTTCCCTCTACTATGTAGGTCCATAACAACAAAGGGAGAGAGAGGGAGAGGGAGAGGGAGAGAGTACCATCCCACTGACCCCCTCAAACATATTTTTAAATATATTCATCAAGATCGTGATAATAAGTGACCCAGAAGAAATTATGTAAGAAATAGTAACTTGTCAGGAAACAATGACAAACCAGAAACTCCCATCAATTTTCTTTATTAAAAAAAAAAAAACAAAAAAACAAAACCTTGAATGTATACACTGCATCTGCACAGAGTCCCCTTACCGACAATCTTATGCACACATGACCTTTTCTTCTAATCTATCAAAGACTTGCAAATACCATCGTTTACAGGTGCTGTGTGATGACTCTTACAGGAGCAAACTTGGATGGCAGGTGTTCACTGTCACAGTCATCCATCTCTTTCATCGAGCCACATACCTGCCCAATGCCAGAAAATACCCAGTGAAATGATCAGTGCTGAAAGAACTGTGATTTTGTCTTTCTCGGAGGATACAGTTTAACGAGAGGCTGCTGCTATCTATTTTAACCTTCTCTATTAAAAAATCCTTTCCATTGCACTCGAGTAGAACTAATATCATATTTCTCAGCCTCTTGCAGAGAAGGATGATCAATGAAATTAAGTGGATTAGGAAGAGCCTTCTACATGCCATCCTATTTCTTACCTATAATGTCATCGTAAGAGTTGGCACTCCAGCCATCGAATCGTGACACAGCAGGGAGAAGAACTCTAGTTTCTTAGTGGCTTTCTCACGTTATCTACAAGTTTTGAGCTGGTGATGCGTTTTCAATGTGTCTTTTGTTAACTTGACCTTCTTGTGAATACAAGGTAAACTGGATTGGATACCGAGTTCTTTTTTTTTTTTTTCCTTTTTATTAGGAGATTTTTCTATTCATTTTACATATCAACCATGGATTCCCCTGTCCTCCCTCCTCCCACTCCCCAGCCTTCCCCCCAACCCACCCCCCATTCCCACCTCCTCCAAGACAAGGTCTCCCCTGGGGAGTCAGCAGAGCCTGGTACATTCAATTGAGGCAGGTCCAATCCCCTCCTCCCTGCACCAAGGCTGAGCAAAGGGTCTCAGCATAGGCACTAGGTTCCAAAAAGCCAGCTCATGCACTAAGGACAGGTCCTGGTCTCACTGCCTGGGGGCCCCCTAAACAGTTCAAGCTAAACAACTGTCTCACTTATCCAGAGGGCCTAGTCCAGTCCCATGGGGGTTCTTCAGCTATTGGTTCACAGTTCATGTGTTTCCACTAGTTTGGCTAGTTGTCTCTCTACTTTTTCCAGTCATGGTCTCGATATCTCTTGCTCATAGGATCCCTCCTCTCTCTCTCGTCGATTGGACTCCTAGAGCTCCGCCTGAGGCTTGGCCGTGGTGGATACTGAGTTCTTATTAGTTCTTAGAGTAACACATTGTCCCTCTTTACTCAAATCTCAGCCTTCGATGACAGGGTGAGAAGCAGGTAAAATGTTCTGTGGTGGCAGCTGAGTGGTCCAGATGTGAAGAATGGATAAGTAACCTTCTTCCCCATGGTTGTTAAGGAGAGGTGATATCATTCTTCCCATTTTAGGGGAGAAAATATCTTTTTCGATGGGAGGATGACCCCTAGAGAGAGCATAGGCATATAAATATGTTTCTTACTACAAGATGTCTCTGTGGCCTGGCTTTCCTCTTTTAAAACTGGAACACCTAAGGAGATACTACTCCAGTCTTCTTATCAAGCCAGGGTTAAACAAACATCCAGAGTAAAACATCTGCCTCTCTCAAATTACAGTGACCTGCACAAATGACTACAGACCTATTTAGCACAGGGAAAGAGTATCTATTCCTAGGCAAGTGGACTTGTACTGTCAACTTAATCAATTTCTGTGAGTAAGAAGCCTGGGGCTTCTGACAATACTCCAGAAGCATGTACAGAACTTCTGTTTCTTCTCAGGAACCACATCTGGACTTCTACCAGACAGAATAAACCTTCTATATAAGTTCCGTCATCACCGTACTTCATCTCAGTTTCTGACTTTTTCAGATGAAAAAAGAAAACCTATCCTCCATCCCTGCCTTTTGCAAAATGTTTATTGTAGTCTCCTAACCATAGTCAGCAAATGGCCTGCTGCGTACATTGGTGGCGGTTTTCAGAGTGCATTGTTTTCTGGCCATGAATCACTGTCCTGAGATTTTCGACTTTCCCATGTGGCAGTGAACAAAACTGCATCCTGCAAAAGAGCTGGGAGCAGATGCCATGGCCTGAGAGAACTGATTTCCTGCTTCACGTATGTTTCCTGATTGAAGATTGCACACCTAGGAGGTGAGATGAGAGAGCTATTTTATAAAAGTGTCCAGCAGATGTACTGCAGCAATCGCCACTGTCTCCATCATTTACTAAATTGCACACACACTGGTGGTATAATCCAATGTAAATGATCTCATCACCCATCAGTATGAGGGCTCACAAATTCAACTTGGCCTCAGGCTAAAACTTGACATTTCAAGGTTCTCAAATCCACAGTAAGCAAGCAGTATATTAATGACTTCCAAACGTCTCTTCTTGAAACGGGACCAGCTTTTGAGAAATGCAGGTGTTTGGGATCTCGAAATAGAAGTGGCCAGCTGCCCTTGAGGTACTTGGGGCACAATTCCATGTTTCCTACCACTGATTTGGCCTTGAGGAAGGAACATTTTGTGCAGAAAGATAATGGAGTTGACACTATTTGTATTCTGGTTGTACAAATACCAAAGAATGAAATTTAAAAGGCTCATTTTGAAAGTACTCCTTCTTACAGCTTTATTGGCTGAGAGTAGAAGACATAAGGCATTTTCACACTGAGAAATCAGAACAAAGATTTGCCAGACTGGCAGGGACCTTGAGAGTCACTGAGGCATGAATCCACCCAAATAAAAACTTGTTAGACCTGAGGTGGCTTGACTAACTTTTTTTTTTCAGTCTGTGTTCTTGAACCCTACTAGGAAATCCAAGGCTGAACATTTGTGCTTAACATTTTGAATTTTATAATTCTGGAAAAATTATATTCAGAATAATTTTTTCTGCCCCTTATTTTTCACATTCCCGTAATCCTATGTAGACTGAACAAGCATGTAGTTGGGGCAGAATATTCAGAATACTTTTTATGTGTGCACATATGCATAAACTTGCTAGGAATTATATTGTAAATATACAAATATATATGGAAGCTGGAATTGTATCATCATCATTATCATGAAGCCAGGAAAGGGAAATTCTATTTATTTTCTCAGTGAGGAATTGTATACCCATGTAGTGTAGTGAGTAAAATTTAGATTGTCTTATGCACCATAATTTATTCTTTGCTCTCTATCCATGAAGGAGATAACACTATCTAGATGTGCAATCTTGGACAAAATATGTATTTTGGAACTTTTGTTTTACCATAAAATGAAAACAACAGTAACTTTTTCCGTGAGGTTGATGTAGAGTAGGAAGCGGGTGAAACGGAAATGTTCATGGACAGAATGGTTTCTCCAGAAAGGCTCTTCTGTCTCTACTGTGATTCTCTTAGTGTATGTATGTATGTATCTAATGAGCATACATAACACAAGGAAGATTCCGATAAAGTCCATTTTCATTACATACTTGTATATTAAAGTATCTAATGAGCATACATAACACAAGGAAGATTCCGATAAAGTCCATTTTCATTACATACAACTTCTTTTTCCTGCAGTTCTTGATTCTTCTCCTGTTGTGACTTCGTTTTCTCACTTCTTTCACTACCTTTGGTTGTAATTTGTGGCACTTATTCTACAATGCTGCACCACAGTGTCAAGCTTATTCTGGGCTGTAAATGACAGATAATCAACTTGAATTACTCTTTTACAAAGGGAGAGAAGGGCTGTTTATTGGAACGATATTACAGAGGCCTGAGAAGACAAAATCAATAAGACATAAAAATCACAAGACTCAAGGTTTTAATCTCCTCTTTCCCCAATCCCACTTACTTTTTGCAGTGATTTCTTATCTTCAAGATGCTCCACATTGGACTGAACATGGCTGCCAACAAACATGGAACCATGATTCTATAATAACTACTCGGGCAGAAAAAAACGTATCATCTATATCTATATGTGTGTGTGTGTCTTTCTTTGAACATGTATATGGAAGGCTTCTGAGTAGTTTACTTTGACCACATATCTATTAAGAAGACAGAAATGTGATTTTTAAATTGGCTCATTCAGAACCAAGCACCAAGGCTAGGGTTTATTTTTTTTAAAAAAAAATACCTAAAGTGGAATATGCAAATAAAATGGTCAGAGATTATTATATATTTTGTAAGTGCTACTGCAATCATAGCTGTCAATTTATAAGGAAATAGCAGCATGAATTAAATCATAAAATTATATTTACTATTTCTATAATTGGAGAATTATAACTAAGGTGAATAATGGATATATAATCTCCATATTTTGTATTGGTTTCTCCCTCCCCTTTTCATATCAAAAATGGATGGAAAGAGCAGATAGTGGGTAAGTGAAATACACAAAACATCAAAGAAATGAAGAGGATTGCTCATTCTCCAAATATTTTCCCATTAACATCTACATTTCTTTAATGGGTTAGTTCAAAGGCCAAAGTTTCACACAAAACAGAAACTAGCCTGGAGGAGCTAGATGAGTGACCAATTCAAATGAAGACAGAAATGGTTGAGTGCATCCCACTTTCGTTCAAAAGCATACATTCAACACGGAGAAGTCTACACAAGGATTCTTAGGAGGGAGTGGCATGATATCTACAACTACAGATATGACTGAAGATTGAGACAGAATAGAAAAAGACTATCTCAATTAGCTGAAAATAGTTCAGTGGATTAATAACTAAGGATGCGCCGAAGTTTCTAAAACTATTGCTCATTTTCTAATTAAATCCTAAAACTATTCTTGTGAAGTATCTGAGAGCCAGAAGTAATTATTCTCATTTTATGAATATAGGAACACAATGTATACAAGGAGGTGCAGTAAAGAAATTGCCAATGTGACTGCTCCATTATTAGGGAAGGTTTTTATTGTAGGTGAAAGAGAGAGAATATCCAGAAGCATTTGGATGAGCTCAGAACAGAGAGAAAGAGAAACAGACTGGGCATTGCAGGGGCTGTCTGTGAAAGAAAGAACAGCAGGGACCAGGCAGGGGTGGGGGTGGGGGATCCTTTCCATTATAAAGAGAATAAAGCAATGTCTGGGAGGAGGGAAGCCTAGGGAGACTAGCATGGGCTTGGAAATGTATAACAAATACTTGTGAATAGGGACTGAGGGAGCCTGGAGGTCAGCATGGGCTTTTATATGCAACTATACAATATGTCCTTTCTGCCAGAGGTAAGGGAAATGACTCTTTTTGGGAGATGGGAACCAGTATCACAAGCTCCTGAGGAATTCTGGCCTTTATTTAAATGCCAGAAATCCTATTGTCCAGGTGGCACACCTTACCAGATATATGGATTGCCTGAGACCTAATGTACAGCATCTGAGAGATTAGGAAATTGGAGAGTAAAATCACAAAATAACACCCCAAAACAGGCCTAGAAAGTGCTAAGGAGAAGTCTTTCATTTCCTATTGAGATGCCAATAAATAGGCAAGCCAGTTAGCATGTATCAGGTAAATAATAGTTAGATATAGAAGTGTAGAACTTACATTTTAATATAGTTTCTCCTCTCACAAAGACTAGAGCTTAGGTAAGTTACTTTGTCTGTGAACTGAGAATGACACTGAACACTATCAATCATGAAGAAAACTAACTGAAAATACAAATCTTGATGTGGAAGGGTCACTCACCACAGGAACTCACGAGAGTGATGATGGAGCACACAGGAGTGGAGAGGGGATGGAATCACCATATCTTGCCAACTCTTCCTGAAATAAGAAAGTATCTTACAAGGGAAGGAAGTCCCTTGAGGCCTGTAAGCCGATAAAGGTACCCCCAAACTCACAAGATTAAGCATCTTGAGTGCTCAGTTTTCATTTAGAGTTATAGCGCTGTAGCTTCAGAGGCTGCCTTATTGAAACAGGAAGATGTCATGTAAAAGAGAGGTTAAAGCATATTGTAGCTAAATTCTAAGCCAATAGTGTTAACACTTTCATTGTTTGTGGAGACGTGAGACCACCGAGGTCAAAAAAGGACATGGCATATATCCAAGGAAACAACCAATTGACCAAGCTCAAAGTCCTGTCATCATCTCTGTCAAGTTTATGGGAATCCTCCTTCCGGTACAGCTTAGAGAGGTAGAGCTAAAGCTCCCTTGGCAAACCCCTACTCCTAAAATGAGGAGGGCGCTTTTCCTGATCTAGCTGTAATTTCCTTGATATATCTAAACTGACAAGGATTCTGAAGTGCAGGATCTGGGAGACCATATTCATAATACAGGAGGAAAAAACACAGAAGAGAGCTGGAAGTATGCCAACATGCCAAGAGAAAGTCAGGTACGAGTGCCAAGAAAAGTAAGCCATATGTAGACTCCTTCACAAGGTCAGCCCAGTGCATTATGATTCCACTCCTGGTTTGAGGTCACAGCTTTAAGAACTTTCATTTCATTTGTGTTGATTTATTTCATATGCATATATTTCTTCCATGGCCCTTGGATACGCAGGTCAATATCAAGAATGACACAACCCTGTATCCCAGAACTAATACCAACTTGAAGTCTTCAACAGAACCAGGAAGTAAAATTCAACCTACAACTCCCCTTCCCACTCAGGCTTTCCCTTAATATCTTCGCACTGAACCAAGTGTCATTCCAGTGTTCTGGCAGGGCTGCTGTGTGGATGCTGCTAAAACAGCAGGAAGGAAGGAAAAAGCTGGGGAAACCTCAGGAGCTATTACATATTCAGAGCCCAAAATATGATGACTCAAAAAGGTGGAAGTAATGGTGCAAATGATGGTGCAGGGTCTTGCAAAATTAATTGAAGGGTTCCTTTTCTGGTCATTTCTTTACAAGTTTATGGCTCTTCAAAGAACGTCTGTTAAGTAGAAAGTCACAAAAGGGAAAAAGTGTCAGCATTTTGAGTTTCAAGATATGATACAGATTTCAGACAAATGTCAGAAGGAACAGATTTCAAGTTACAAGGAACTTGGCATATATAAATATGACTAGGATCCTCACAGTTTCAAGGAATAGGCCTATACAAAAATATTTCGTGTAGAATAATGAATGATAAGTGTAATAATTTTTCCATTTATCTATATAAAATGAATTAAAACTTGATTCTGCACAGAGCCAAAGAAGTGCACTAGTATTGTATGCCTCAGTAAACTGTCTCCTATTACATCTTTCATTTCCTCCCTTCACTAAAATGATTCCCAAGTGTAAGTGTATGATGTGACTTCTAAAACGAATTTTAAAATCAAAAAAGAAGAAGAAGAAAATAAAACAAGGATCGGCTAGACATAAATAAGAATGACCTTTTGGAACTTTTAGAGTCATAATAGAGTACTGGAACTTTTGGAACAAAACAGATGACTGAAAATAATAAGAATATTTATCACTCACAGTTGTAATGGATAGAAGTCTACAGTGATAGTGTCATGCTCTTGTTAGACTGGGTAGAATCTCTCTATGCAGCATCTACTGGTGACTGGTAATCATTGGTATTTTTGGTTTATATATGTAGCCCTCCAACATCTTTTCTGTTGTAATGTGGCTATTGCCTCCTTAAATCTAAGTCTTCAAATCCTCTCATATGAGGATGCTAATGTTTAGGAACATATGGTTAAGGTCCACTGTCAATATGTCATCTTAACCTGATCATGTTTTCAAAGGTTCCATTTCTAAATAAAATGATTCAGGGTTTCTCTGTGTAACAGCACTGGCTGTCATGAAACTGACTATGTAGACCAGGCTGTCCTCAAACTCACAGAGATATGCCTGCCTCTGCCTCCAGGTGCTGGTATTAAAGGCATGTGCCACCACTGTCTGGCAATAAAATGACATTGACAAGAACCAGTTTCTAGAAACTTTGTTAGAAATATAACTTAATCCAAAAGAAAGAAATAAGATATTGTCTGATATCTCTATAGATAAGCTGTTAGACAATTTTTTATAGCCATTAGTAACAAAGAAGGAAACTTCAGTACTGCCAATTATTTTTGTGTCCCGCAAAAAGGTATAAAAGTGATGGGGGAGGGGGTAGCTAGCTGGTCACAAGAGTAAAGTGTTGTGCCTGCTTGCCATTTTGTTCCCAGAGAATCAGAAAACATGGAATGCTGAGTAAGCGGAACGGTTTAGCAGCCTGTAACCAGGTAGGACAACAAAAATTTAAGGGGCTATCAGTGTACACAGGAAACTGAGAGTCACAATGACATACTTCATTGATGCTTCCTTGCCATCAAAACCTTCAGAAAAATAGTTTTGCACGCCCCTTACATCCTGACTGGGTGGGTCAGGACCATGTATTTCCTGAAGAGCTCAAGCTAAATGACTGAATTTATCTAAGACTAGTATTAAATGTTTTCCCATTAGATTAAATAAGAAGAAAGAATTGAGAAT
>CABHPH010147768.1:20132-31187 GCA_902168325.1 Peromyscus nudipes | reverse complement strand
TCTCTCTCTCTCTCTCTCTCTCTCTCTCTCTCTCTCTCTCTCCCCTCTCAATAAAGCTCTAAAAAGGTAACTATGGCTCATGACTCTCCTCCAGCACTCTCCTCCGTTGGCATGGCCACCGAGTAACCAATAGTTCTCAACCTTTGGGTTGCAACCCCTTTGGGATCAACCAACCCTTTCATGGGAGTGGCCTAAGACCATCAGGAAACACAGACATTATGATTCACAACAGTAGCAAAATTACAGCTATGAAGTAGCAACAAAAATAATTTTTTGGTTGGGGGTCACCACAAGAAGAGGAACCGTATTAAAGGGTCGCATCATTGGGAAGGTTGAGAACTACTGGTCTAGAGCATCACAAATAATTTTTTTTCTGGAGAGAAAGGGGCCAGTGTATAGGATGAGAGACTGCAAGGAGAGAATTAAGCCATGAAATGAGAAACGTTCCCTCTGCCATAGTTTCCCAATTTTTGAATTGCAGCAGTGTGGCCATCACAAGGCAGCCCTTTGTGAGTCATGGTACTAAGTAGTTCTGTTTAATGTCTTTCCTGGGTTCTCTTTCAATGTGCCTTTTTTGTAAAACAATGAGGCAAAGACTGGATGTTTGACCCACAAAAACATGCCCCAGAAACCAGAACCCCCGCAGCTACCAGTGTCCTCCTCTTGAAGTGAGCAGGATTGCCCCGCCCAACCGTGACTCTCATCTTCCCTGGGAGACTGTCGGCCACGGGTTAATTGTCTGCCAGTGATGTCAGCCCTGGTTCTCCAGGAGGCAGTTGGCCACATGTCCAGGTACAGTCCGGTCCCTTTGCAGCAGCCAGGTAGTGATGGGGGAGGGGAGATACTCAGCAGCCTCTCTTCAAACAGCCTCTCTTCAAGCAGATCCTTGCCGTGGCCATCAACTGAGGGGGGAGGTTACTGATTATCATTTTTTCCTGCTTTTTCTACTTCATAACAACTGCTCACCATGTTCTCATAACCTCTAAAAGGTTATGGAAAGTTGCTCAAATTACCTAGTTCTCCAAATTCCTAACTAACCTCAGAAAAAGAAGAGACTATGCAGTTCAACAAAGGGTGGGACTGGCGAGATGAGTCAGTGGATAAAGGCGATTGCATTGCAAGCCTAGCAACTGGAACTTGATCCCTGGGGCCCACATAAAGGGGAAAGGAGAGAGCCAATGCTATAAAGTTGTCCTCTGATCTCTACGCATGTGCTGGGGCACGTGCATCCACCCCCCCACACACACAAATAATAATAATAATAATAATAATAATAATAATAATAATAATAATAATAATAATAATAATAATAATAATAAATAAAATAGGGCTGGAGTAATGGCTTAACAGTTAAGAACACTTGAGTTCAGCTCCCAGAACCCACATGACAGCTCAGCATCTGTGACTCCAGATCCTGAGTTCCAGGGGAATTGACACTTTCTTCTGACTTCCTCAGGCACACACACCGTGTCCATACAAATGTTCATGCAATGAATTTGAATAGATAAAATTAAATAAATCTTGAACAAATTAAAAATAAAGTATAAATTTTATTAGGAATGGCTTTTCAATCTTTATTCATTCATTTCCCTTGACAATAGAAACACATGGTTTAGTGAAAAGTTTAAATGTACAAATATATACATATATACTAATTTTATTACATTTTCCTAGTGTGCAGAGGTTTCTTGTTTTGAGGAGGTTTTTTGTTTTGGTTTTTTGTTTTGTTTGTTTGTTGGGGATTTTTTTTTTGTGTGTGTGTGTGTGTGTGTGTGTGTGTGTGTGTGTGTGTGTGTGTACCACTGTAGCATACACGTAGAATCAGAGACCATCTGTGGGACTGTTTTCTCTTTCCATCATGTGGGGCCCGGTGATCTGAACTCAGGTCCTTAGGCTGACCAGGAAGTGCCTTTACCTACTGCGCCATCTCCTCCAAATGACCTTTGTCAACTATTTTGCTATAGCAACAAGATGAGTAACTAATGCAGAAAATGAGTATCAATAAGGGAGGGAGGCTGTCAGGAGAGAATATGAATTTCAGCCTAGGAACGAATGGTATCTTCTCATCGTCTCTAAGTCAACCAATTTTATTCTATTCTGTTTCATGTTCAGCCCTTCTCTGTCAATACAGAAAGAAAAAATGTACCCTGGGGGTTCCTAACTAGCACCTCATTCCCATACCGCCAATCACTTAGGAATGTGGAGGACAGGAGAGTGGGTTCTGAATACTGATGGAGTTGTCTACACCGTGGCCTCTAAGATGCCCACCATCTTAATTTCTTCCATTACACCCCTGGGTCTCCGTAGACACCCCATGATCCTGCTGGCCTGGTGTTCACTTTATGGCATGTGGAAAAAGTATGTTGCCTCCTCGCTTCTCCCATGGTGAACACCTTCCTTCTTTCTTCTTCTCACTCATTTAAAGCCTAGGCTTTGTGGTACCCTTTGAGGAGGAAGTAAATTATCTGGCAGGTAGGTAACTCCTATTCTCTCCTGAAGACAAACTCCCTCCAGACAACAAAAGCAAAGCCATCATCTACTTGAACGAAGAAAACGTTTGCATTGGTATCATAAATACTAGCGTGGAGGAGGGAGAGAAATTACAAGAGGGACCAATTAACAGCCAAGCGGTGGTCTGGCATGTTCTCTCCTCAATAACTGTGGGTCCTCATAAGTGTAATATCTTCTCTATGCCCAGTCCTGGCCCTGTGCCTGCCTGTCCAGGAACAGAACAAAGGACCAACTCTGTACTTCCCTCCCAAAGGGGATCTGGTTGGAGCCCTCTTACTTAGGAAGGCCATTTCCCTAGCCTCCACTCCCACCCCAGAAGGTAAGGAGCTGGGGTCCTTCTTGACTATGTTGCCTCCTGGAGATTCTCCCACCTTCTACTCTGGCTCCATTCCGTCCAGTGCTCAGGCAAGTGCTTGCTGAAAGCTCCCAAGGATGCTACGATCCGAAGGAGAGTGGAGGAATTCCTTGCTGGGTCCTGCAAAGTTCTCAACTGTTTTTCCTGCCTGCCTCCCCTTCATTCACTAGACTGCAGTCAGACTGACTGCCTTTCCTTCTCTTGGTCCCACCGTGCACTCCCCTTCCCTAGGTCACTTCCAAGAGTCTTTCTGCAGAAGAATTGTGCTTGACCACAAACCATCACTACCTCCCATCCTCTCTATCACTGCCTTTCATTTCCTTTGTAGCAAGTGTCAAAACTAACCAGTGACCTTGTTTGGGCTTATCTGTTAGTTCTCTTGACAACCCAGTCACAGTTTGAACGTGAACTTGAGGGAGACCAGGACCCCATGCTGTATTCATCCCGTATTCTTACCCTCCAACAGCACCTGCACACACAAGGGACTCAGTAAATAGCTGCGAGTGAGAAAATAAACACATTGGAGGAAATTCTTCTCCATCCATGGCATTCATTCCCAAAGACAAGAGAACCCTGCTTTTACCTGAAGAAAAAAAAATCATTCCTGTCTGAAAACCCAAGGAAATCACCAGGTTTGGAAATCAAAGACAAGGAACGTACAGGCAATTTCTACTTTTCGTGTACAGAAAACTTCAGCTCCATGGAAGAAATAGTTATTTTATTGAGAGGAGAGTAGAAGATTGGGTGGGGGTGGGGGCATGCAAAATTGAGAAAACAAAAGGAAATGGGAAGCACGAGGCGGAAGACCAGGTCTGTTTTTCAAAAAGGTTTTCCCTACACCTGGATGGAGGTGTTGCCATGGCTGCTGCCGGCCCTGATGGTGTTTGCCGAGGAAAACTGCCTTTCACACACAAGGGCTGGCATCAGCTCAATTAGCAGGCCAGCCTGGTTGCTGCACTTGGACTCTTGTCTAAACAGGACCTGGCCTTCAGGCAACCACAGGGGCGGGGGTGTCTGTGGCTGGCAGCCCAATCCTGCCAGACCAATGACGGAGGGAGGACCCTGCTCCTTCTTAAGCTCCAGCCAGTCAAGCCAGGGCTAGAAAGCCAGACAGACAGCCGCCCCTTGAAGTCTCCACCTGTCCTTACAAATCTGGGGAGAGGAGCCCAGCCCACAGTTAGTGCTTGGGAGCAGAGACCAGCCTGGCCACCTCTGCCACATCACCCAAGATCTGCCAGCATGGCCAACCAGCTGACTGAGGAGCAAATCGCTGAGTTCAAGGAGGCCTTCTCTCTGTTTGACAAGGATGGGGATGGCTGCATCACCACCCAGGAACTGGGCACGGTCATGCGGTCCCTGGGTCAGAACCCCACGGAGGCTGAGCTCCAGGGCATGGTGAATGAAATCGACAAGGATGGAAATGGCACTGTGGACTTCCCCGAGTTCCTGAGCATGATGTCCAGGAAGATGAAAGACACTGACAGTGAGGAGGAGATCCGGGAGGCCTTCCGAGTGTTCGACAAGGATGGCAACGGCTATGTCAGTGCTGCTGAGCTGAGGCATGTGATGACCAGGCTCGGGGAGAAGCTGAGTGATGAGGAGGTGGAGGAAATGATACGGGCAGCGGATACAGACGGTGATGGGCAAGTGAACTATGAGGAGTTTGTCCACATGCTGGTGTCCAAGTGAGGCTGCACCAGAGGCTGCTCTAGCCAGGTGCCCATGAGGCTCCTGGGCTGCAAGCTTTGCTGGACAATGGCTACCCTCACTGTGGTGAGAATCCTTCCCAGGCCTTGGGTGTCTTTCTCTGTTTCCCATTTTCCTCTGGACTCGGTTGTGTCTCAGGCAAAGCGGACTGCAGCAACTTTCACTTTCTGCATCTCTTTTCCTGCCAGCTTTCCACCTGCTCCCACCCGCTTGACAGAGAATGCCTCAGGCTGAGACGGGCATCAACTCCTCCCAGGCCTCAAGAGCTGAAGCAGAACGTCCCATCTCTGCACAGACAATGAATACGCGAAGGACCCATGCTCCTATTTTGTTTGCTCCTTCCTTTTTTGTTTTTGTTTTCTGTTTCCAAGGGAAATGATCATTAATTCCATGGTTTAAACCAGGCTGGAATCTCCATTTGTGTGTGTGTGTGTGTGTGTGTGTGTGTGTGTGTGTCAAAAATGAAGAGATCTTCTTAGCCTAGTAACACCTCAGAACCTCCTGGGTAGGGTCCTACCAGGCACCCAATGCTTGGCATCAAGGTGGCCTGTAGCCATCAGTCCACACCATAGTTCCTGGAGCACCTTAGAGTAAAGAAAAGACTTCATCTGCTGTTGGACTGGGAAGATGTCATCGGGACATTGGAATGAAGGGCAGTGATAGAGACTTCAATGACTGAGGTCAGGCCATCTGGAAAACATCAGTTCCCTTCCGTGAAGCTCTAGCTTGTTCTTCTTTCTCTGGGATTCCTTTTTTTTTTTTTTTTTTGGAGCTGGGCGTAAAGCTGGGGGTCAGTTGTAACATGTTTGTATCCATCTAGAAGGAGAAGGGGAGAAATTTGAATGAAAGAGCAAGGGAATGAATAAGTCACCCATGTTCCTATTTTGTTCCCTCTTCTGCTTCTAACTAAAACACTATTTCCTACAACTGTCATTTTTTGTTTGCTTTGTGTAAATGCAATAAATTCTTGCACTGCTGCATATAGAAAAAGTTTGGGTACAAGTCTCCCAGTGTAATGACCAAGTTTTAGCAAAGAACAATGAGACACCTCAGTAAAGGGCTGGACATAGAGAGCTCACTGATAGAATGCTTGCCTAGCATGCGTGAGGCCCTGGGTTCTCAAGAAACACCATGTTAACTGGGCCTGGTGGCATGATGCCAGCATTCAGGAGGTAGAGGCAGCAGGATCAGCAGTTCAAGGCTGTCCTTAGGAGTCAGAGGCCAACCTGTGCTGGAAACCCCAGTTTTAGAAAAAGGAAGAAGTATATGTAAAGCTGCTAAAAGGCCTGCGTCAATCACAGCAGAGAAGGATCTCCATTTATTGACTCCTAGTCCCCTACGGTCACTCTGGTTGTCAAGTATCTGGTAATTAGAAGGTTTGGAAGGGTTAGAGATTCTAACTGCAAGATGGCTCCAGCCAAGGTGCGATAGCAATTCAGACTGTTAGTCCTGTCCACACCGGCCATGCCCAGAGCTTGGATCAGGTTGTCCAGAGGCTGAGGGGGCCTCTTCAGTCAACACTTGAGTGTCAAGGGAAGTGGAAGTTTAATGTTTTGTGAGGTGGAGCCTGGACTGGGGCTTATCAAACAGGTTGTTCTTCCTTGGCCCCCACCTCCCCCATTGTTTCCTCATTTGTGAAACAGTGAGGGTGTGCTCTGCAGTGGGACAGCTTAGGGCTGCAACTCTGTCCCTCTATTATCTCCATGGCTGTGCCCTTTGTGACATCAGGACCCACACGTTGTCTTTGCTAAGTGACAGTGCTGAGTCTGTATAGGAGTTATCTACCATCCTGTGGGGCAGCCATTGTTCTTGGCTTCTCATCTTACAACTGAGTGCACATCTTAGGCTTGATCTCCTTCTTGGTTGGGCATGACCCCTTTGCCTCCACTGTGACAACAATAGTGGCCTTTCTCCACACTGGCAAGGATTATAAGAATGGGATTCTCTTTCTTCCTTCCTTCCTTTTCTTTCTTTCTTTCTTTTATTCTATACTGGTGATTGAACCAGGGCCTTATACATGCTAAGCAGGCATTCTACCACTGAGCTATGTTCTCAACCCACAAACACTGTTTTTAAAGTTTGTTATTATTCTGTGTGCATGATGTTTATAGGAGAGTACATGTGTCACAGTGCACATGTGGAGGTCAGAGGACAGCTCTATGGAGTTATTTCTCTCATTCTCCAGGGATGGAACTCTCCCTTTACTTGCTGAGCCATCCCATTGGCCCAATAACAATATTCTCAACACACCTGTCATGGAGTAGGTCCCTAAGTATGAGTGGAGGCCCCTTGATAAACTTGGGTACTGTTACTACCACAGTTAAGGGTCCCTTCTAGCACCAATAGTCAACAAGGCTTGCCTCCCTCAAAATGCCCCAAGGGACAAAGGTTGAGAAAAGGCAAGAAAAGACTTTCTGGGCCATCTTGCTGAATCTCAGGTAAGAATTGATCATGGTACCGGGATCACTGTCAATCCACCCATCAGGAGAGCAGGAGAAAGTTTCGGGCTGGCTAACCTCTGACTTTGCTAAGAGTCAGGCATGGCTGCACATTTCCATGCAGGGATTTGGGGATGAGTCTCAGAAGCACCAGGGACCCAGCATCCAGAGGTGACTGGATAGCAGCTCCCTGGAGATGCTGAAACAGGAGAGCTGAGACTGACATGTGGATATGGATCCCAGAGCCAAAGAAAGCAACATCCCCTGCAGGGGCAAACATAACGCAGATCTCCAAGTATTCTGTCAGGTATCTCCTACGTTCTGCAGGAGGTACATGAGAAGCAGAGGTCTCCAGGGATCATCTTCCTGTGCCCTGTAGATAACCTGGCTGGGGCACTGACATAGAATCCTAACACCCCGCGTTGTAAGTTATGTGAGGTACTTACATACACGCCGCTAAGAGTTCAGCTAGGAGGGGCTCTTTTTATATTTCTGTGCCGGTTCCTGGCAAGGCAGCTAAAGCAACCCTTCTATTTGTGATCCACACATCGCCCTGAAACTACTCATGCTTACGTTTTTTTCAGGCCTCAGAGCCTTTCATGTAGAACTCTTTTGCTAGGGCAGGAGCTGGCAGGTAAAACAGAATGGCCCCTGCTTGCTCTCAGCCAAGAACTGACAGGCCCAGAGCTTCCCAGCAGGCGGATCCCTCAGAAGCAGAGTGGTAATTAAAACTGGAGGAGGGGAAGAGGGGAGGCGTTGCTTCCTTCTGTCCTGGAAGCTCTGAGGCATCAAGGTCAAAGCCAGATAGCCCTATGACAGACAAGCTGGCTGTGCCTGGTCCTGCCCGATTCATATTTACTTTCCCAAATACAATGTACTAAAACTGTTTTTGCAGCCTCCTGTCTTGGAGACTCAGGGTTATTTAGCAGTGAGCATCTGCTTCTTGGGCATATGACTGGCCCCGTTTTCTAACCTGTTGAGTTTAGAGTGAGAAATAGTGTATCTACATTTCCTGGGGAGAGGTGACCAAAGTCTACTCACTCCAGATAGAGCACCAATGACAGATCAACTAACAATTTCACCCAAGTCTGGCTTGGTGAACCAATGAGGTTATTGGGCTGATAGGAGCATGGGTGAGGGATTACTTAAAGGAGCAAACGTGACCCCAAACCTTTCAGGCACATCTCTGAAAAGTTGTGTCCCAGCATAGATAACATTTCCCCATAGCTACATACACAGAGGCCCTCCTCCTTCTGTATACTCCAGCACCTCCTAGGACTATGTGCAGTGAGACAGAATTACATACAGCTAGGAGACAGATGCAAGAAGGAGTTGCTGAGATTTCAGATGAGGGTCTATTGACACCCCTACACCCCTACACACACACACACACACACACACACACACACTTCAATGAGAAACACCACCGGATCCAGTCTTGAAGATTTCTTGCAGATACCAACAGCCACTGTGATCCTCTTGATGGCTCTTATACTCAGAGGACAGAATTCCACAACAGATAGACAAAGCCCAGGCTGCTGCCCTGGTCTGCCCCTCACTGAAAGAGCCCTGATAGCTTGTGACTCCCCTGAAATGGCTGGTGGATCCCAAGCCTCTTACCAGGCCTGGTAATGCTAATCTCTACAGCTAGGCATCAGCTACTCTGACTCAGTTTATCCAGAACAATGTACCCATAACACAGTAACCTTAGCACCCAAGGCACCCAAGGCCCATCATCATCCTTCTCCTCACTTCTACAACTTCTTTTCCCCTCTTCCTCCCCACCATGGCTTGGACCCCCAAAGAATCCTGTCTAATTACATATGGCAAAGAGGGGAATATGCTGTTTGCTGTTTGTTTAAGGAAACAAGACAACACAGTTCTTTTTACTTATTTACTGCAGTGTGATCAGCAGAGTTGAGAGTAGGATTTTGCCCACTGAGTAAAGGCAAAGAGAGGTCAGTGCCTGGAGCAGCAGGAAGGAGCCACCAAATGTTGCTAGTGTGCAAGGAGCAAGAGAGGGCTTGGTCCTGTTTCTTCTTTACAGACTCTGAAGCAGGTGCTGTGCCTCTGACATCCCCCTTTCCTTTCAGACATTGAATAATCAGATTTAAACAACCTCCCTTCACCCCCCAAAAAAGGTGCTATATAACTCCAGCTTGGCAGAACATTCCATCTATCTTTGGAGGAAAGAATTTATAAATATTACCTCGACTTTCATGTGCTTTCACTGAGCTCCCTCATAAATCAGGACTCGAGGCTCCCACACTCCCAGATATATAAAGCTCGCCTCTGACTGCTGGGTTTCCAATTTTAAATCAAACACAGGCCAGCCTCACTGGCTCCTGTTTATCCTTACAGATTCCAGAGGCCAGTTCAAAGACTCTAAGAACCAGCCAGCTAAAAATGGCCCATTGTTCCTGCTAGAGAAATATAACATGAAAACTCACATACTGGACGAAAGAGTTCTATGTAGAATGAAGCAATGGATGAAAATGATGTCTTGTTTGTTTGTTTGTTGTTTGTTTGTTTGTTTTAAGGAAGGGAGGGGTAGAGGGGGAGGGAGGGAGGTAGAAAAGAGAGAAGAAAGGCAAAATAAAACAATACAAAATTTAAAACTGTTTCTGAGAAAGATTTGGGACCCAACCCACATGTCAACCTCTCCATCATTCTGCTTTTCTGATGATTGTTTCCAGAGCAAGTCCTCAGCTAGGACTCTGAACTGGACAAGGAAAGGCAGGGGGTTGTTCATGGAGCCTGAAAAACTCCTCTAATCCACTCCCATGATGAAGTACAAGTCTGGTTGACAGGTTCTGGGTGTGGGATAGGCTAGCTCAGGTCCTGCATGGAAGAGCAGGGCCTTGAAGTGGGCCTAGAAATGATGACAGAGCTCTCATATTCAGAAGATATAATATGGAAACAATCAACAGTTCCTACACACCCTCACCAGATCCTTCACTTCTTCCTAGACCACTTAGCACTGCCCACTTAGGCGAAAGAGCTGAGTGTTATACACGTAAGTGTCTGAAAACTAAATATGAGTTAGGCCCGGGATGTTTTACAGCCCAGGCTGCACACCAGAAGGGCTGATTGTCTAGGGATGGGCTATGGAAATCCAACTACGTGTAGCCGTACCAGTCCACAGGGGACACTCACCTCCCATAGTCACTAATCTCATGTATAGCCCACAAAAAGCCCCAAAGACACTGGCCTACAGTCTCCCATGACAGAAGTAGAGTTTTTACTGGGGCACACTGACACAAACCACTCACCACCAAATCCTCAAATAACTTGATATGGCAGCTACTTTCAGTCACTCATTTTAAAGAAGATTGAGACTTCAAAACTTTAAATAAGTTTCATAAAAGTCAAGCAGCTTAAGCTAGCGATTGACCCTACATCAGACTGGATCCCATGTTCATATCCTACCCATTGTGCCACAAAGAAGTTCTGAGAACAAGCAGCCCGAGAGCAAGTGTATCAGATCTAACAGAGGCTGTGAGCTCAAATAAGAGCACCACAGAAGAGACCTCCACAGAAAGGTCTGTGATCGGAGAGCAGAGAAGAGCTAGAGAAATAAATATATAAGCCATTGTCATTGTTGCCAAGCAACTGGTAGGCTTCTTAGCTTCTCAGCATCCATAGCAGAAAGAAGAATCTGACTCCCACAACACAATATACATCATGAGGGTCCAGATAATGGGCCTGTTCCCATTTCAATGGAGCTGCTCTCCAAACATTGTCTATTGGAGTTCTATTGACAACACTGTAGAATGTGAGTGCCTTTGGTGGTAGGGTCTGTGCAGAAGTAATGAAATGAAGTCATTAGAATTATTCCTAATCCGATATTAATGGAGTCTGTACAAATAAGAGAAATTTAGACAAATGCATGCATTCAGAGAAGACGTTGCAAAGATGCAAGAAGTTGACTATCTATAAGGCAAAGAGAAAAGCTTATAGTAGATTCTCCCTTACAGCCCTTAGAAGGAAGCCCCTCTGCTGTGGGATGTTCTGTATGGCAAATGTGTTGCTAATAAAACACTG
>CABHPH010147768.1:3131-20122 GCA_902168325.1 Peromyscus nudipes | reverse complement strand
AAGAGATTTATCCTGACCATGGGCCAGGCAGGAAAACTCTAGCAACACCCCTCCCCCAGGAATCTTAGACATCTAGACTCTAGAACTGTAAAAGTACATTTTTCCTTTCTTTTTTTAAGAAGCCCAACCTACAGCACTTTGATACAGCAGCCTCAGAAAAAAAAACATATTCACTCTAAGAGGAGTTGAGAGATTCATGGTCTATTTTTCTTTACTCCCAGCCCCACAGGGGTGACTGGAGACTCTTTGGAAAGCTGTCCTTCTTTGTCCAGCTCTGGTTTCATATGAATAATGCAGAGATTCATAGCTTCAAGGCTCCAGAGACTCTCCAAAGGGAAGGGAAGAAAGACTTACCTTGCTATACAGGAAGAAACTTGGGATAACCTCTAGTGAAATTCCCTAGGCTCTAGATATCAGAGAGCATCCAAAGACTGACCGCACTGAGGACCCATTTAGCAACCAGGAGAGAACCTGAGCTCTCCCTTCATCATTGCTTCCGAGGAAGTGCCAGGGTAGTCAAGTCTGCTGAGCATGCAGCAGTTGGGGATACACTCTTCTTCCTCACACAAACAGGCACCTTGACCTTATGATTACAGAACCTGAGCTTGGATGAAAATCAGGTTGAGATTTAAAATTCAGGCTTATAGAGTCTTAGAACTGTACATTATAAAGGTCATTTGGTACAATTTCCCACTGTAGATAAAAAAGCTTAAGAGCAGCAACATCCTTGAGAGAGAATTCATCTAACCATTATAGAGAGTTCAGTGATATCAAGTGTCCATCCCAGTGGTGGATAATTCTTATCCTTAGAAGCTTTTCCCTTGATTAGTCTGAAATATGCCTTCATGTGACTTCACCTAGCCAACTTTTCCTTCTTTCCACATTCTAGATAGAATGTAGAGCATCCAAAAAGAGAACTCCTTAGCCATACGACAGCATCTCTAGCATTATAGATGATGCTGTGCCTCCCACTCCATTTTCTCCAGGCTGAAGAGCAATCAATCCCTCAAGACTGTCTTATGCAACCCATCCTCAGGCCCTCTCACTATGCTAGTTGCTCAGCTCTGGACACTGTCAGTTTTCCAAAATCTTCCGTGATGATAGATTCCAGATCCCAGCAAAATCCAACCAATATCCATAGTGAAAGAACATCTCCTTCGTGTCCTGAACATAGTGCTTTAAAGAATAAAACTACTGGTTCAACACAGACTTGTGCTCAAATGATATGGCATTTACTCAGCGAATATTGTCAAGCACTGTATGCATACACATGCTAGGTTTTTGGAAGACATGAAGATAAGATCCTATAAGCAGTCTTCTCACTGCTGTCATGGAAGAGCCAACAAAGGAATGCAATGGATGAAATGTCTATTTTGCCTCGTGGTTTCAGGGGATTTCAGTCCATCATGGTGGGGAAGGCATGGCGGAAAGGCTCAGTGGCAGCAGGAACATGTGGCAGAGACTTCTTCATCTTTTAGTGGAGGCCTAGATACAGAGAACAGGCTCAGAAGTAGAATCCAGCTATTATCCTTAAAGACTTGCCCCCAGTGACTCACCTCTGCCAGCCAGCCCCATGTACCAAAGGTTCCACAGCCTTCCCCAAACAGTGCCACGATATAGTGACCATGATAAATGTTTAAGCACATCGACCTGTGATGGGACATTTCATATTCAAACAATAAAAAATATACAGGATACAATGGAAATCTCAATAGGAAAGTAGCTGTAAGAAGCAAGAAGGAAGGAGGAATGCATTAGAAGCAGAGAGGAAGATGTGCCAGCTCACAAAATGAGAAGGTCTCTCAAGAGGTGATTCTAAACCTATGTCTCAAAGGCAGTCAAGCAGATAAGGTAGTCAGGGATAGTCTAAACAAAACAAATAAGACATGAAAATTCAGAGGTACAGAGCTGTCTTTTTGGTGGTCACTTTCTCTGAATCCTTATGCATCTAATTCTGATGTTGGAAGTACTGAGAACTTCAGTTGACTTTTCAATGGCCCCAATTTCAGTCCCAGGATAGATTAGAGACCCTCCCTACATTTTCATACTTTTCATAAACTCCACACTCTATCCCATTTCTATGATCTGTATGTTTAACATCTTCTTTTCCTCTAAATCATTTACTTCTCTGGTTAGTCATCTTCACAGCCAAATAAGCAGCAAAGAACCCAGCTTAGAGTTGTTATTAAAAAATAAGTAAGTTGATTGGGGCAAACGGAACACCCAAGTATGATCTATTTAGAGATGTCAGTGGTGATGATGGTAAGATGGGCATGTCAAAGCTCAGGAAGAGCTTGCCCTGCCATTTGCAGGACTCAGAGGTCCATACTGCAGGCAGTGGAGAGTCTTGGATTGATAGCTATTGGAAGATAAAGAGTAGAGGTTGGGGAAGACAAGGAGACTAAATAGAACTAACCCAAGCAAAAGGCAAATCTCAGTGGATTTGGAGCAAGGACGAAGCAATAGGTGATTAATGCCAGAAAGAGAGACATTATCCAAATACATTAAAACCTAGAATGTCACAGAGAATTCAAGGAGAGAAGAGGCAAGAAAGACTCAGGCAAATGTCTTGATAGTTATTGTTAATCTCTGAAAGTGAAAATTGAGAAAGGGAAGAGTGTTTTGGTGATTGAGGACCTGGAAGGAAGGACAAGATGATAAATTGGTTTTCAGTCTTGTTGACTTTAGGCGCTAGCACTTACAGATGAAGTGCAAGGTCCTGACTGGGGATCTGGGGAAACATCAGTGTACACAAAGCTTCAAGAACCAACAAGGTATGCCAGGGAGGATGTAGAGGGAGCAAAGCAAAACTGTAACCTGAGTTCTTCTACCTTGTATACCTGCAGACGTAGAGCCATTTGCAGAAAAGTCCGTGGTTCTGTTAAGACTCTGCTGTTATTGTCTCAAACAATGGACTCTGCAGTTGCTTTTTGCACTGGACTCAATAAGATATGCAGCCGTTCCTGCTCACTCTTGTAGCTTTAGCTCTAGAAAGATCCACCATGAGGACATTCCACACCAGTGAATGTTTGTCTCCACCAGAGCTCTCCATTCCCCACCAGACCTTTGCCGATGAGCCAGTCTTTATTTCCACCCACAATGTGGACACAGCTTCAACCTTTTCTTTTGTCCAGAAAGCACAGACATGTCACACTCTGAATGGGAAGGGCAGATGACTATTCACGTCATCTGGGAACTTGAGAGAATCCAAGTACCATGCCACACTTTCCAATACCTACAGGACTGGTTGCTCAGACTAGACACAGTCATGCCTGGTCCTCAGGGTGTCCCTGATCATAACAGGCTTGGAACCACATACTTCTCCCTAGACTACTACAGACAAGAATACAGATATGGTTGGGAACAAAGTCCTAACAACCCAGACTGTGAAATCCACCCGGCCAGAGACTGTAATCCCTCTCCTAGCCTACTGCATCTTCCATTTTCAACACCACCAAGAAAGGGAGGAGCAAGCAGGAGCTCAGGTTAAAGTTGGTTAAATTACTCAGGGAAGAAAATGTTACTAAAGCTGTTAGTGTCAGCACCTGAGTCCTAATAGCATTACCAACCTTGTCTGGACCACCTGGACTCTGTATGCCAGTTAAAGAGACAAGTTATAGTGAAATGTAGAAAAGGGGTTTCAATGCAGCCACATTGGAAAGAGGAACAAAGAAGTCCATTGACCCTTACTCCAATCCCAAGTACTTTGGGGTACTGACATAAAATTTATATTTAAATAGACAGCATTACTGGGCTGGAGAGGTGACTCAAAGGTTACACTCATAACATCCACATCAATTGGCAACCACCTATAACTCCAGTTCTAGGTGACACAGTGTTCTCTTCTGGCCTCCTTTGACATCTGTACTTACATGTGTACATGCATACACAAGCACACACACATGCACACACACGCTCAGAGAGGTGTTAAAAATAAAAATAAAACATCTAGCACATGCCTTTAAACCCAGCCCTCAGGAGGCAGAGGCAGGTAGATCTCTGTTTGATGCCAGTCTGGTCTACACAGCAAGTTTCAGGCCATCCAGAGCTACATAGTAAGATCCATCCAATAAACAAACTAATAAATAACTCTTCAAGTAGAGAGCAAGAGGTATACTTAACTAAGCAGTCCTGGGCAAAATGTGGTCTTGCCTGTCATTGACCCATTGTTGTCTGAATCTAGTCTGCCTGCCAAGCTGTCAATCTCTTCCTGGAAGACAAGCTTCCCTTGTGATGTGCACCAGGCTCCCTCACACCTTTTTCTTTCTCCCAGCATGGAAGAACCATGGGAAAAACTCCAATTTCTTGGAGTCCGTTGTTTCAATGGTCTGGTAGACAACAGGAGAAGGCACTCTGTTGAAACTATCTTCATCCTTACCACTTCTCCACCTTTCAGCCAAGATCAAGTACAGGATGTCTCCACTTTTTCCAGGACAAGTACAAAAATACTTTATAGTGATTAGACTAGGATCTTTTAATTCAGAAAGAAAGATTAGATGGAAGGTGAGGAATACTTCTTTCCCAGAAAGAACTAAATGGTCTTAAACAAACAAAAAAGTTGTCTGAAACAGACGAGATTTAGATTAGACATGCAGAAGAATTTCACAAAAGATTGAATTTGGAGACAGATATTGGGGAAACCAAACCAGAGCAAATTACCCTGCACGGGGGCCTTGCCTGGATGCAATAAAAGCACCTTTGTGCTTCCTGACATCCCTACCGAAGCACTTTGCATGGAAAGTCCATTCTAGCAAGGTTTACAGGAGAGTTATACGGAAGCTGTTTTAAGTGGGAATGGTCCCAAGAGATACCAGCTGCATTTCCAAGAACTAGGCTATCCAAATAAAAATCCTGGGTCAAACTTCTCTACCTAAATTTAAAAGGAAATTATTCGGCTTTCAGTCTGGAGTCTTGGTAGCCTTGTGCAAGTCTCAATTTGGCGCAGTGACAACTTTTAAAAAGCAAAATAAGGCAAGTATTCCCAAAGGAGACTTGAGGGGACAGAGTAAGCCTTTATTTGTAATCTGAAGCCTGTGAGGAAACTTCAGCTCTGCCAACAAATTGAAGTTTCCACCGAAAAGGAACAAAAACATGCAGAGAGGTTTGGCAATGACCAAGCCCCATGTTAAAAAAAAAAAAAAAGCTTTCAGGATACCAGGAAAGCTGAAAGGGTAGCTAAGACACATTTCTCCAACCTAGAACATAGGGATCTACAAAACTCATAGAACATACTGTTCATACCTTACACATTGCCGTCCTGCGCTGACCTGGGTAGAGATGGGAAAAAGACATTTCTCAGTCTGTCACATTTTCCTTTACTATAGTGAAGACAAAGCTATGTTGATGGTGTTTGGGAAATGAACAATCAGATATTCATTTCAATATGTGTTTCATTCATTCCTTACAGTTACTTGTTGAATGCCTGATACGTGTCAGGCACTAAGGACAGAGTCCCCTACTTTCAGACAGCTAATGTCCTAATGTTTAGTCCAGATAAACACACAGAGATGTGCCAAACACATCTCATAACTAAAGTATCTCCAGCACTGGATTGGAGTGATAGCTCCATCAGGCAAGTGCTTGCCTTAGACTGACTTAGAACTGCTGAGCCCATGTATGAAAAGCCAGGCATGACACATGCTTACAATCCCAAGAATGGGGAGATGGAGACAGGTGGATCCCTGTGGCACAGGTAGACATGGCTTATTTAGCATGACCATTGGAAGAACCTATCTCAAACAAAACCAAAAACAATCAAACAAAACCCTTGGGCTGGTGAGATAAAGGTGCTTGTCACCAAGTCTGACTATCTGAGCTCCTCCATCCTCAAACCCACATGGTGGAAGCAGAGAACTAACCCATATAAACTGTCATCTGACTTCCACACATACACTTGAGGGAAGCACCCACACACATAGGCATACACACACACACACACACACTAAACAAACAAACAAACAAACAAACAAACAAACAAGGATAAATAAATAGGAGGAGAAGTAGAAGGCACCTAAAGAACAATAGCTGAGGTTGTCTCCTGGGCTCCACATCCACAGTCAAACCCATGTCCATGTACCAACACACACATACACACACACACACACACACACACACACATGCATGCGTGCACACACACGTACCTGTACATACATGAACACAAACACACATACACAAAAAAGAAAGGAGAGAAAGAAAGGGAGGGAGAAAAGGAGGGAGGGGATGGAAATCTCTAATACTGGATGTAAAATTCAAAAGAGGAAGAAAAAGAAGTATGGCACATTTGTAATTAATTGTCTAAGCCTCATTATCATTCACATTACTGTTAAGCAAGAGCTACATTCACCACTGGGCCTTCTTAGGAAGGAAATTCTCCACTCTTATACACCTGATGATTGTGTTTCCTACAGGCCAGCTTCTAGCTCTGTACGTTACAAACATCTTCTCTTCTGCTTCTTCATCCTTCTGAAGTCAGAACCATGGGGAACATCCACAAGGTAACAAGACACAAAGCTCTGAACCCTCAAGTCACAATGTCAGATGGCAGTTGCTGTAGCTCAGAAGGAAGCCATGTCTACACTAGGTCAAAGCACATAAGAAAGGGAAGGGGACAGTAGTCCCTTGTGATGGTAGCAGCTAAAATAGATTGGTTTCCTAAATAATTTGAAAGTGCATGAGTGAGCATATGCAAACCCCTCCCATGGCCTTGGGAGGCACCTTCTTCCTCTGCTCCCAGGCTGAGATTTCAGTGCATATCTGAGAAAGCCTGAATGCTATGACATTCTAACTAGTCTCAGCCCTTTGCATAGCCTTGAATAATTTTTTTCCCCTTGGGAGAACAGAGAAGTCTTCCAGTTGCCTAAATGCCAAGCTCTCGAGGCTGGAGCAGATTTATGTCCAAGACTCATAAACAGGCTTCTTCAGGAGTTCCAGTAAAAGATGCTAAGATGATGATGAGCCCTTTCTTCCATCTTTAGGCCTGCCCTCCTTTCTGTCCTCCTTCACATGGTCCTCCCCATGTTCCTTATTGTTGGGTGTGTCCTCTGCTGCCTTTTCGTGTTGTCCTTTCCTGAGTCTCATCATCTCCAACTAAGTCCTCCCAGAGCTTTCTATTCATGCTTCATTTTCCCTGTGATTCCCCTCTCCCATCTTCCTCTCCTTCTTCCTCATCCATATCTTTCCTCTCCCTCTTCCTCTCCTTCTCTCTGCCTCTTCCTCTCCTTCTCTCTGTCCCCTCTTTATATCAGAATCTCTGCCTCTCTCTCACTCACTCCCTTCTCACTCTCTTGCTTGTCCTCCTCCCCCATCCCTCCCACACCACCACCACCACCACAACCACCACCACCACCCCGCTCTGTCTCCTTGTTACCTCCCTTTCCTCTGATTCTCTGTCTATTCCGAGTACCTTCCATAACTTTGAAAAGCTTTTGTGGAACCTTTCCCCTCATGATGCTGACCGGGGCACAATGCCAGAACAGTGGTAACTTGTCCAAGAGTTCCAGGTCACACACAGGTAGTGCTCTTGAAGGGCAGGTCCTTTGGTATTAATGACTTCTACATAACTTTGATTTACTATAAAGAATAAAGCAAAGAACCTGTCCTCAAACAAACCCTTTCTCTGGGGTTTATGGACATAAAGCCATCGTTGCAGATAAAAGATCACATGCAAGTAATAAAACAGATGATGTTTACTATGGTGAATGTGCCAGATCAGAGAAGGGAGAGCCTAGGGTCACTGAATTCTTTGCAGAAGAGCAGGCTGGGCTGTCAATGGAGGGAGAGTGGGCTTACAGAACCAGGAGAGAAAGAGAACATTCTAAAAATAGCAAGTGGAGCAAAGCCAGAACCTGGAACACATGCCAAAAGGGTCTAAGGAGAGTGAGGAGACCATTTGATCCAGATACTGATAGTCAGCCAGGACAGGTAGGTGGCAGGGACGGAGGCCTGTCTCATTATGCACAAGTTGCCATACTAAATACCATGGAACAGACAGCTTAAACAGCAGACATGCCATTTCTCACAAAGTGGAAGGTTGACACGTCCAAGGTTAACGTACCAGCAGGATTTGATTTCTTGTAAAAACCGCCTTCCTGACTTGCAGGCCACTGTTGTTTGACCTTGCTTTCAAGGGGCAGAGAGAAAACAAAGTCTCTTTTGTCTCTCTTAATAAGGTCATTAATCTTTTTGGATTAGAGCCCCATCCTTATCATTGCCAATGAACCTTAATTACCTCTTTAAAGGCATTAAGTACAGTCACAATGGAGTTAGGGCTAAAATACATGAAGTTGGGGGAACATAACGTTCAATTCGCAGCAGAGACCCATCACCTCACAAAGTTAAGGAGTTGAGGTTACAAAGAGAGTTCAGCCTATAAAGTGCTTGCTAAGCAGACACAAGGCCTGGGTTTGACTTCAAGAGCCCAAAAGAAAAAGGCAGACATGGTGGTGCACATTTGTAATTCGCGCACAGGAGAACTGAATACAGGCAATCTTTGGGGCTCACTGGCCATCCAACCTAGCCAAATTGCCAAATTCCAAACCAAGAGAGAGACCCTAACTCAGAAATCAAGGTAGATGGCACCTGAGTACCAATGCCTCATGCTGACCTCTGGTCTCCACACAACTGTATACACACCCACACATGCACCCACTCCTGTGAATGCACTCCCCTCACACATACACCTTCTGGGGACACTCAGATCTCACCTCTAGCCTATACCCAAGAGGAAGATTTCTCACTACCTGGGATTTCCTTGGGTCTCTTGGGGTTAAAAATGTAGGCAGTCCAGGTCCTGTGTGGCTGAAGCACCCTGGTCTAGTTGATGAGAACATCAAGAGCAAAACCCAGCCTGCACTGAGGCCTCTAAAAGCTATCTCACTGGGGATAAGGGCTCAGCTGAGTGTGATTTTCTGCCCCTCCCAGGAGTGGGGCAGATTACTTGCAAACTTTCAGACTCACACACAGAATATCCAAAGTATAGCCACACAAAACTGTAAATAAAATCACATTGTCCAAAAGAGCCCTTTCTCGAGTTCCGGTGTTTGTTCCAAGAAGGCTTAGAACTGCCTTGTTTTCCTGAAGGGATTCCAGCCGACTTATGGCTGGTACCAACCTTCTCAAGGATCGCTGTAATAGCAGAGAAAACAGAAGGAATCCATGCACTCATGGAACTTAGCTACAAGTGAGATAATTAGCATACATAAATTAAAATACATAGGAGGTTGGTGGTGGTAAGACAAAAGAAGAAATAAGCCAGAAGAACATTGGAAATCTAGTGTCTATTTTTCACTTCTGTAGCAAAATAACTAAGACTGGGGAGTTTATAAGCAATATAATTTACTTGGCTCATGGTTCTGATGATCAGGAAGTATAAGACTATGGTACTGGTGTCTGGTGAGGCCCTTTGTGCTGTGTCATAACAGGGCAACAAAGAAGTCAATACGCACCAAGATAAAGGGAATCAAAACGGAGTCATCCTTTTAATGAGGATTTTATCAGGAGCTTGCCACTTGCACAATAACTACTCTGTCCTACCATAATGACCTTAGTCCTTTCAGGAGAGCAGTGCCCCAAGACCTAACTGCCATCTGATGCCCAGCCTCCTACTCCTGCCATATGAGCAGTTAAATTTCAACATGGACTTTAGAGAGAGCATTGCAACCATGGCACTAAGAAAACAGTCTTTACGACCTGCCTCAACTGAATGTACCAGGCTCTGCTGACTCCTCATGGGAGACCTTGCCTTGGAGGAGGTGGGAATAGGGGGTGGGTTGGGAGGAAGGGGGGGGACGGAAGAAGGGAGGACAGGGGAATCTGTGGTTGGTATGTAAAATGAATACAAAATCTCTTAATAAAAAAAAAGAGTCTTTAAACAGCCTTTAAAGGGACTTCTAAACTGAAGTCTGAGAATAAGCCAATGGACTTTGACATGTGAGGGCTGTTGATGACCTTGACGAGGGAAGATTTGATGGGGGCTAAGAAGCTAAGGTCTATGATAGGCAGCCTCCAGGATGGTGTCCAGTGATCTCAGCCTCTTGGTATTCAAACCCTTTTGTAGCCCTTTCCCATGTGGACCAGAGTTTATGTATGTCACCAACAGAATGTAACAGTATGATACGTCGCTTCTGAGGTTGGGTTATAAAGAGTGTGGCTTCTGTTTTGTGCTTTTCCTCTTTCTCTTGGATCCTTTGCTCCAGGGGAAGCCAATTGCCATTCTGATGAGAACTTCCAGCAGATTCTGAAGAGGTCATTTGGTAAGGAGCAAAGCTCACTGGCTAACAGCCATCGGTAGCTCACACCTGCCAGCAATCACGTAAGTGCCCTTCATGTGATGTTAGCTCTTGATGATAACTTGACTGAAAATTCATGAGACCTCGAATTACTTGTACCTAATCAAGCCTCTCTCAAGATTCTAAATCATAAATGATTACCGCCCCTGCCCATTTGATATTCAGAGACCCACCCTTGCTGTTCTAAGATAGCTAGTATGTTTTGCATTGAGAGTTCTGTAGCTCCTCATCTCTCTATCTGAATGAGCTTTCTGGATCAGACTTTAAGAAGATCCAAGCATAAAGTTCCTTTGCTCTGCTCACCATAATTAAAAACCATGATTGCAAAGAGCTACAAAGACATGTTATATAAGGACATTCCTCTCAGCCCTACACTAGGTTATGGGCACTCTCAGGAGAAGGGACTCATTGCTTTAGCTTACACTTCATTCACATGACTATACATATCAGTAGAATAAAATTAATTTAATCAGAATTTATGTCATAGATTATATAATTTATAGTCCAGGAAAGAGCAATCTCCTCACAGTGAAAATTATGGTATCTCTTCAAAAAAATTTGAGATATATTTATACATCTTTATGGGGTACCTTATGGTGATTTGATATATGCAAGTCATGTATGATAATCAGATCAAGATAATAAGCATTTCTATCTATTTAAACACTGTTTTTAGGTGTGGGGAAATTCATACTTTCCTAGTCATTCTGAAATATATTAGAGAATGTTTTAACTAATTGTTAACCTACCTTGGTATATACAAAACAGAATTTTTCCTCTTTTCTTCCTCTTAATTGAATTTCTCTTTGTTGTCCCATCAGTCTCACAGTCTTCCCAGGCTCTGATGCCCACTGTTCCATCCCATTCCTCTGCAAGATCAAGATACACAAATAAGTAAGAGTATGTGGTATTTATCTTCCGTGCCTGGCTTATCGAATTTAACTAATGACCTCAAGTTCTGACCATGTTCGTGAGAAGGACAGAATTTCATTCTTGAGCATTGTTTAACCCAAGAACTTTAAAGTACACCTTAACACCTAGTCTTCTGGTTATTTTAGCTTTAAAGAATATTTATGTTTCTATGAAAATGTCATCAAAGTTGATAGGAACATGGCCAATACCTTGTATACTTCCAAGGGCATCTTAACATTGTGTGCTGCCTAGATTTCTGTAAGGCAACGGTCTTCAAATACAAGAGGCAAACAGGGCTATAGTTTAATGTGTAGAGCTTTCCTGTATAGGGGGACAGAAAATTTCTGGAAATGAATGGGTGACCAGGTGATGGTTACACAAGATGGAGGGTGTACTTAAGCCCCCGAAGATTACAGAAGAAGCAACTAGTTAGTATCAAATGCTAACTTGTTAATTAATGCTGCATATGGAACAAATAGGGAACCCTCAGAGAGATGGTGTTGTTACACTGAGTCCTCAAGCATGGCGAAGAGTTCATTGACAGATCCTGGGCATCCCTGGTATTACCTCAGAAGAGCTTGCACCATGCCTTTTCTGGTCAAGATGACGCTATCCACAGAGGAGAAGGTGAATTTGGAGGAGAATATCACACAGTTGAAAGTGAGGACATTGCCTGAAACCGTGAGTGTGGTTGCTGGTGAAGGAAGAGCAGATGACCCAGAGGGAAACTGCAGACTAACCATGCTGGATGGGGGAGATTGCCCAGCTCCTAGAAGCCAACCAAACAACAGACAAAAATCACAGACCAGGAAAGAAAATGACTCTGAAGTAATACAAAAGGAAACATAGTCACCTCGAACCCCCTTTTCCTGAAAACACCCTGCAGGCCCAACTCCTTTCCTGCAATGGAGAAATTGGGGTTATACAATGGGTGGCCTACTTCTTGGGAACTCATTACAATCAACTGCTTTGAGCAGTAATTATAAGCCCACCAGGAAGGGGAGAGTTTCTATGGAGATACCAGGTTCAGGATACAGTTGTTGGTATGGCACTACCCTCGCATGTATAAGGCCCTAGTCACCGAACAATATAAATCAAGTGTGGTGGTGACACATTCCTGTAATCTCAGTGCCCAAGAAGCAGAGGCAGAAGGATTAGGAGCACAAAGTCATTCTTGGCTACATAAGGAGCTAAAGGCCAGCAAACAGAAGATGAAACTCATCCTGCTGTCCCCAGTTAGCTATCCCTGAAGATCAGTATTGTGTTGTTCTGTCTGGAGACTTCTATAATGTGGACACACCCAGACAGAAATAGGTCTTGTCCAAGGATCTCCCTTTTCAGAAGCACCACTTCACGGGTTTATCTGTCAGGCATCACTGTTTGGGGGTGAGCTCAGCATATCACCAGTGGTTGATTCGGATTTAATTACAGCAACAGAACTTAAGACCAACAACCTATGTCTTTCTAATTGTACTGCATGATTTTGGTGTACTGCAAAAGATTTTATTGTACTGCATGATTTTGGTGTACTACCAAAATCTCTGTCTGTCTATCTATCTATCTATCTATCTATCTATCTATCTATCTATCTATCTGTCTGTCTTCACTCTCTTCCACCTGTGGCCAAGTAAGGGCGAGAGGAGAGAGTAGACACTGCACGTGCGCACTTCAGTAGTGAGGGTTTTGTTCCTGAGGATGGGAGAGGTTCTCCATCTCACCGAAATGGAATGTGCCTCTCTAGATTCAGTTGTCTACCCTGCAGCAGACAGACAGACCCATAACAAAATGTCTTTTCTTTCTCTGTTCTTGTGGGAAGGTGGGAGGATGGACTCTTGGCAACCTAGCCAAAGCTGGTCAAGAAGTTGTAACCCTATTGCCTCATCCCCTTAGGAGTTGGGATTACAGGCATGTGCCACCATGGTCCCAGATTCCTACTCGAAAACTCCTTTTATAAGAACAGCACTATCCTTTGAGTCCCAGGGGAGAGTGGGTTCTGATTCTCTGCCTGGACAGCTGACAGCCCTCGCACTATGTGTGAGGGGAACAGTGTCTGCACCTGGGACAGCATGTCCAGTGTCCAGACTTCTGGAAACTTACCCAATGGTTGGTGGGTGGACCTGAGTGGCTTTAAGGTGGTGTGGGCAACAGTCATTGCTGTGATGACAAATTAGCTGGGGCCTGGGAGTGGCAGCATGGGCCTGCTTCAGTCTGGTGAGCATCTGGCCACTGACCTGGAAATGAGACTCCATCAAAGGAGGATGGCTTATGAAACCAGGTCATGGGGCTACTGGACAGATGAGGCTAAACAGATGTTCTCTCTGTCCTAGAGAAGACATGATGTCCATGGGAAAAGCCTGGATTCTACTCACCTTCCTTTCACTAGACCCAGAAGGCTCATTTGAAAGATGGTGATATTAAACTAAGTCAAATTAGCCATCCCATGAAGAGACTTCCTATATTTTTGAACTGTATATTTATGCTAAATCCTATGGCAATCTTCCAGGTGAACTTTGTAATCATGTTACAGATAAAGAACTGAGGGAGCTAGAGAGATAACTCAGTGGTTAAAAGCACTTACTACTAATCAAGAGGACTGGAGTTTGGTTCACAGTGTCCATATAACAAGCTGGGTGTTAGGTGCATGCCTTTGACCCCAGTTATGGAGGCAGAAACAGAATGGTTGCTGGGACTTGAGATTCAGTAATGCTAAGAAAGTTGCCTGAGCCATAAAAACCAAAACCCAAATTCAACACATTATTTATCCATCACTGAATAAATAAAATATGGCATATTCATACATACATATCAACTGACAATAAAAATGAATGACTATTAATAAGATGCTGCAACATGAATAATGCTTAAAGAAACTAGGCTAGAGAAAGAAACCTGTCATAAAAGGCCACATACTAGGTGGTTCCATGTGTTTAAAATACACAGACAAGGCAAAGCTGTCAGATCTGGTCAATTCTGAAGGCTACAGTCCTCTTCATGATGACATCAGTATGTGGCCTGGAATCCTAGACCCAAGTCCATCTAGGCAGTAATGCAAAAAGAAAAGGAAGTGTGCTTCTGGGCCAAGGAAGGACCTTACTCATCTCTACACCCAAAGCACAGGCCCCAACGGCCATAGTAGGAAAGAAGCAAGCTCTGCTTCGTGAGCCAGGGGAGAGTCCCTCCCCCAGACCCAGGTCACTTGGATCATCCTGTGTTTATTCTGGCTCCTCTCCTCAATTTCCCCACAAAGGCCTTTGTGTAAGAGGGTTTCCCTTCTAGTTCAACTTCAAGAATGGTGTCACTGATGAGGGCCCATGGGGATCTCTCTGGGCATTTGTTTTTGTTGACAGGAAGAATTAGTTATGAGTCATTATTCCCTCAATGTTGTGTCTCAAAGAGCAGGGAAGACACGTCAGGAGAGAGCTCTGCAGATCTGGTAGCTTCTGGGGTCATTCCAGAGAACCATGGCAGCTCTGGAGTCACCAGCCAGAACCTTCACAGGAATGTCTGGTCCATCTGGGCCAAATCACCCTTTTTTGTGGTACTAGAAGGTTAGTACCCAGAGAAGGAGGCTCAAGTTGGACCACAACCTGAAAAAAATGAGGATTACAGGCTGGGAACAAGTAATCAAAGTCTCATTCCTTGAAGAATATGGCATAGCCAAAAGACACTGCCTAATGGCCAGTGCAGAAGAGGAGCCAGAGTCCAGGACAGGTGAGGGATGACCAGAAAAGCTGCTTGTGGGCTGAGCCTCAGGACCTTTTTGCAAGGCTGGAAAAGTTGAAGCAACTTTAGCTCCAAGTGTCCTTGGAGGGCACACCAAAGCCTGCACAAACTTTAAGAAGAGAGAGCTGTGTGTGTCACAACTGAGTGTTCTTTGTCCATGGCATACATCCTTTTCAACCTCTCTCTCATGCAAGGCACCATGCCGTGCACCAAGATACTAGAAGGGACAAAGCAAATCTGTCCTTATGGAGCTTATATCCTGGTGCCTAACTCCAGCTGCACAGCAAAGCTGTGTGGATGTTTTGGCAGGCTCCAGCTCCTCTCACATCTTACCCTAGGACCCTTTTTCTAGTCAGGGACAAGCTGAGGCTCCAGAAACGTCCCAGAATGGCTCTGGATGCTGATCCTGCCTCTCATCATTCTCATTCAGAGACCCAGGTCAGCCCCTTGAAAGAATAGGCTAGTCCACAACTTCACTGTACCTGGCTAACAAAGATAGTTTGAGATGGTCACATGAGCAGGGACCATGGAACCCACAAAGCTTGAACTCGAACCTTAGCTCTGTCCCAGCTAGCAATTTTCTCAGGCCTGTGCCATCATCCTGTGAGCCCGGACTCTTAGTTCCTAGGCACAAGCTCCACCTGCTCACAGGAAGCCCTGAGAGGACCTGTCTTGTGGGTTCTGAAATATGCTTTTTACTTTTCATATTTAAAAAAAAATCTCTGGCCTGGGGCTGGAGAGATAGCTCAGCAGTAAAGTATACTCCCTGCTCTTATAGAAGACCCTGGTTCAGTTCCCAGCACCCACATCATAGCTCACAACTTTCTGGAACTCAAGTTCTAGAGGACACAATGACCTCTTCTGTCCTGTTTGAGCATGCATGTGGTGCACATACATGCATGCAGATGACAGACACTCGTGCACAAAACAAAAATAAATATTTTTTTAAAAACTGGGGGAAGTAGTTCAGTTGGTAAAGTAGCACATACACAAAGCCCCCAACCCTATAAAACCAAATAAAACCAGGTATGGTGGGGCATGCGATATTCAGAAATTCAAGATAATCCTCAAGTTTGAAGCAAACCTGATCTGCATGAGACTCTTTACCAACAAACAAACAAACAAACAGAAGTAAAAACTCAGACACTGCGATCTAAAGATTGGAACTATCTTTATTTGCTTTCATTTTTATATTGGAGGAGGTTGCTTGTTGCTGTTGCTGCTGTCCGAAAGAGCATCTTGCTGTGTCGCACAAGCCAGCCTCCTATTCGCTGGGTGCCATGCCCTCCCTCCCAGGATGCAGTTCAGACTCACCAGGAACTTGTGATCCTCCTGCTTCCAGCTCCCTAGACCTTGAAGAAAATATCTTTAAAGTAACACTAGCTGTGGCGTGACTGGGTCTGGCGGTGGGAGACGACGGAGCAAGGGCTGCAAAGGCAAAGAGGAATCTTCTTGGGGTGATGATGTCACTCCTTGTCACATGTCCCTGATGGTTCAAGTGTGTTTTCACACACAGAAGTTTATCAAGTTATCAACTTTTAAGAGACTGACTCACTGCCTACTTCGCTGAAGAGGCTCCTAAATTGTCAAATTTAAATTTGAGCCATTTGATGATAAGCACTGTCAACTTGACAGGATCTTTAATCACCTAGGAGATAAACCTCTGCACATGACTGTGAGGAGTTTCTAGACTGGGCTAACTGGGATAAGAAGTCTTACCCTAAATGTGGGTGGCGCCACCCTCACAGACTGAGGTCCTAAACTGAATAAAGAAGGAAAGGTAAATGGAGTGCCAGAACTCATCCTTCTCTGGTTCCTAACTACGACATGGCCACCAGCTGCCTCGGACTCCTGTGTGGACCAGAATAAACCCGTCCTTCCTTAAGTGGCTTTCATCAGGCATTTTGTCATAGCTGTGAGAAAAGTAACTAATATAGACCATTTATTATATGATAATTCAACAGAGGTGTTTTCCAAAAGAAAGAAAAAGGAAGGAAGGAAGGAAGGAAGGAAAGGAAGGAAGGAAGGAAAGGAAGGAAGGAAGGAAAGAAGGAAGGAAGGAAGGAAGGA
>CABHPH010147767.1:15518-63525 GCA_902168325.1 Peromyscus nudipes | reverse complement strand
TATTTATTTATTTATTTATTTATTTATTTATTTATTTATTTATTTATGCACTCATCAGAAGAGGGCACCAGATCTCATTATAGATGGTTTGTGAGCCACCATGTGGTTGCTGGGAATTGAACTCAGGTCCTCAGGAAGAGCAGCCAGTGCTCTTAACCTCTGAGCCATCTCTCCAGCCCCTGTTTGTTTTCTACTGAGAGACAGAAAGGGGGTGGACCCAGATGGGAGGGGAGATGGGGAGGGACTGGGAGGAGTAGAGGGAGGAGAAACCATAATCAGGAGATATTAAATGGTTTTTAAAAACCTGGTTCAATGAGGGGGAGGAGAAAAGAAACAAGTAGAGAAAAAAAAGAAAAAGAAAAGAAAGAGGGACAGAAAGTTAGAGAGAAAGAGCTGAGAGATGGAAGAAGAGAGAGACAGGCATTTGGAGACAAACAGATAACATACAGATGGAAACAGATGGAGATGAGGGGAAAGAGAGAGATGTGACTTGGAATATTTATATTGATTCTTTGAGAACTTAATGCACTGTATTTTGATCACATTCACCCCTCAGCTCCTCTCATATCTACTCTCTCTACCTTCACCTCCCTACACACTTCTCCTCTCTTCCCCACGGAGTCCAGTTTGTATCACCCTACTTTTCCCGGGAGTGAGGCCTGCCCTGGAGTGTGGTCAGGCTTCCAAGGGTCACATCACTAAACAAAGTTGACTCTTTTTCTGCTGGAAGCTATCAAATGCCAATAGTTCCTCAGCTAGGGGTGGATTTCATCCCCCTCCATGCTTGGATTTCGCCTGGCTGGAGCTCATGCAGGCCTCGCGCAATGCTGTCACGGTTGCAGTGAGTTCATGTGAGCCGCTGCCCTGTTGTGAGAGGAAATGACTTTGATGATATTTTAGTCATTCAACTCAAGGAATGACCTTAATTGCAAGTTATTTGCTCTGCTTTTGAAGGTTGAATTGTGTTATGAGATGATGGTGAAAGATGGCACCATTAATATTTTTACCAAAATATGAATTATCAGGGCTTTTATGATAGCTCAGTCGTTAAGAACACCGGCTCTACAGCCATGGAGACCTGAGTTCAGATCCTGGCACTCAAATAACTAGGTCATGAGCTTGTAGCCCCAGCGCTATGGGTGGGGGTGGAGAGGGGGAATGCTGGGGCTTGCTGACCACCAGCTTAGTCAAAAGCCGTGAGCTCCAGGTTCCATGAGAAACTTCGCTTTGAAGGAATAAGGTTCAGAGGGAGAGAGCAGATACCCGAAGTCCTCCTCTGGCTTCTGCATTTGTGCATACCTGCATGCATGCAGACACATGTGCTACACCACATGCATACATGCTCACAGAAATGCTGTTCTAAACACACACACACACACACACACACACACACACACACACACACTCAAATGTGTGTGCATTTTCTTTTTTGATTTTGCTAATGGCTGAAGGCCAAATCTGGGACACCATTCCTTGGCACAGCTTTTCATCTAGTGCAGGAAGCTCCTTCAGCGCTATGAGTCACTATTTGGAGTGAAGCCTTACTCATTTCTGAATGTTTCTCATTATTAGAGAATCCCTTGTTATGTGAAGACGAGCTTCCTCTAGAATCTTTGGTTAGTCTTGAGCCTACCTTCTAGAATAATGCAGTCGCTATTTCATGGTTTCTGGACTTATTTGGCAGTCTACCGTGAGGAAGAGGGATCTGGTTACTTTAGGCAATGGTATTCCTAACTCTATTACCAGTGGTTACTACTAAGAGGGATAAAAGGCAGATTCAGGTCCTGTTTCTTCTCCTCTGTCTTCTACCTCCCAGCCTCTTCCAGATGAAAAGAATGGAATACTAGCTGGTGCTCAGTGGATGCTCATCTTGTGTGGGGCACTATTCTAACACACCTTAGCTTGCATGGCACCTCACCATCCTCACAGCCACTCCGAGAAGTCGAGATTTAATTAATCCTATTTTCAACATGAAAAACTAAAGCACAGAGAGGTTCAGGAACTTGCCCATGATCAAGTTTGAATTGGAACATGTCCACCCTTGTAACCCCTGGGCTTTAACCACCAGACATCTTTTCTCCGCTTTCTTTTACTCATCAATGTCAAAGTTCTTAAAACATGACAGCATTACAGCATACAGAACTAACACGAGCTGCTAAGTCCAGAAGGACATCGCCCAGGCCCCAGCCAGACACTGTATGGCTGTTAAGATCACATTTAACAACATTGGCAGCACCAACAGCATATCCTGTGCTTGCATTGAACTCAGACGACCCAAGGTTCTTCTGTTGTTGTTTTGCAAACTAATTCAACCCATTCTGGTTCTGCAATTGATTTTTTTTATAGTATAAGAGCCAGGTTTTATGTGCATATACTTGTCAAATCATTTTTCTACAGTTTTATTAAGAAGATGGATTTGCATGTGGACATAGAGTATAATTTGATGGTTTCAAGAAATGAGATTGTGGGCAATTTTGCCCCTGACTTTCAAAATTATTTCATTTGTGGTTCTCATGATGTTGGTGTGCAAGAAATAAAAGCTAGTGATAGGAAAATGAATGTTCTGGTTTGGGCCATCCTTTTTAGCTTGTCCAGTGCTTTATAGCAACCTGGATTCTGATTCTGTAGCATAGAAGCTTCCCTTCTTGGCTTTGCAACATGTGCAGATGAAAAGTCAGCTGTATCTTCTAAGTTACTGGTGTCTCAGATGGACAGTACCGAAGGGCAGGGAGAGAACACACTGCCTCCTTTAATAGACTCTAGAGACTGTGTCCCCAGCTCATGGAGTGCTCAGAAAGAATGTGGAAGTAAATGAGAAGAATACATTTCAGAGCCCACTGCCAACTAAGCTGGGTCTTGGCTACTCTTAGAGATTCTGGTTGGAGTGAACAGTGTCTGCCATTCAACATTTCAGCGGATACTTACTGGGAATCTGACCCATTTGAGGCACTCTCCTAAACTCTAGGGATATAAAGACACATAAAATGTGTTTCCTTTCCTCAGTGACTTACAGTCTAGTGGCATGGTCTACTTCATGAGGGGTCTGCATGAACTATGACCATGAACATGCAGCCATTCGTAGACAGCCACAAAAGAGTCTTTGCCTAGAGAGGACAGTTTATTTCCGTGTGTACATCTCACTATACTTGAGTCTAATTGAAGTACCTCTTTTTTCCAAGATGCTTCTCTTGTCTTAGTTAAAGGGGAAATGCCCAAGTGAGTGGAAGAGGGGCACCATGTCCTACCATTTCCTTACCAAAACAACCTCCAGTGACTCTAGGAGCTCTGATGCCAGACCTGATCTTTCTTGTGTGATACTCAGAGTCCTGGATGGTTTATGCCATTGTGTTTGCTTGGCATCATTTCATCCTTTAGAATCCCCCAGGCAGAGCAACCTTGACCCTGTCCCAGGGCCCCTCCACACTTCTCCCTTCTTGTCTTTCCTTAGATCACCTCCCTTTTTTGACATGTCCTCACGTTAGTCAGCTTTCCATCACAATTACAAAATGTCATAGATAATCAGTTTATGAAGAGGAAAGGTTAATTTGGGCTCATGATTTTGGAGGGTCTAGTCCATAGTTGATTGACAGAATTACTTTGGGCCTATGACAAGGCGTGCTCTGGTAGAAGCATGTAGTAGAGTGAAGTTGCTCACCTTCTGCCTGAAGAGCAGAAGGCAAAGAGGGGAAACTGGGGTCACACAATCCACTTCACGGCCATTCAGTGTTCTAAATACCTCCCCCTAGGCTCTACCCCTTCAGGGTTGGACCATCTAATAGTGCCACTCTGGCAACCAAGCTTTTGACACACGGGCTTTGGGGAGACGTTTAAGTCCAAACGTTCCATGCTTGACACCCTCTCCCTCCCACCAGCTGAGTCATGCCTACTCAAGTCTTCAGACTCACATCCTACCTCCTGGGAAACTTCCCTTGAGTGCTTCAACCCCTGCTAACTCCATTCCATTGTGGAGAGAGAACGATGTTCTCTGCCAGAACTTGGCACAACTCTTTGTTCAGTGGTGTCTTTTCTGGCATTCTTTCACGAGGGCAATCTTGCTTCCCAAGTGAGGTGGCGGCGACGTTTTTAAAACAGGACCCAAGGATCCTGTTCCTGTGTGCTCAGTGCATATAGATCATGGAGCAGACACTCAATAAACATATGCTTCTATTTTTAAAAAAAATCTTATCCTGGCCGGGTGGTGGTGGCGCACACCTTTAATCCCAGCACTCGGGAGGCAGAGCCAGGCGGATCTCTGTGAGTTCAAGGTCAGCCTGGTCTACAGAGTGAGATCTAGGACAGGCACCAACCAGAGAAACCCTGTCTCAAAAACAAAACAAAACAAAACAAAACAAAAAATTGTTTTGTTTTTTTTCTAAATTGTCCCCATTATTCTTCTCCATGCACATTTTCCTTCCTACCCAACTGGACTTTTCACCTTGAGTTCCTCCTGTTGGGAAAGGGAAATGATGTAATTATATTATAATCTCAAAAATTTTAAAAATGAGAAAAAGTTCCTCCTGTGGGAAGACTTCTATCTTCCCACCATGAACAACAGGGTCCATTTTGTTTGCTTGCATTGCGCCGACTTCCCTGTCCACACTTCAGCCTTTCATAAGGGCTCTCTGCTCTGTTCCCCTGCACTGGGTCTTCCACCAGGTGAGATGTTGCAGCCAGTGGTTATCGCTTTGGACAGCTTGGGCATTCAACTACCCAAAGCGCTCTCTCTCTCTCTCTCTCTCTCTCTCTCTCTCCTCTCTCTCTCTGTCTGTCTCTCGTCACAGGTCTGCTAACCCCAGCTTTGTTGTTAAGCAGGCTCACCCCTGGGTCTACCCCATGCCTGCCCTGCTTCTTACCTACCCACTACCCACCCCAGCAGAATCTTACCCAGTCTATAAAGATGTCTCCTTCTATTGGCAGGTGACGCCTGGAACAACACTTTAAGGCTCTCTGTCCTCCATGCTGCTCACCAGAAAAGAGGCCCTGAACGGTAAGTAACTTCGATTGGCGTTTTCCACACTGACCCTATAAAGTTATGGGTTCAGGACCAGCCCCAAGCCTGATCTTTAACTGCTGCACATTGCAGAAGAAACACACTGAACAATGAACCAGTCAGAACGTAAAATACAGTGGGGCTCTAATTCGATTATGTCTGAATGTGACAAAGAGGCTCTGTACTATGACATGCTACTTAATTAGACTGTATTGATTGGACATAAAGGTAGATTTGATATGTTACATGTGTCGTGAGTGCTAGGGAAGGAAGCTACTGAGGTTGCGAGGCCAACCTGATCCTCAGTCACTTCTGTCGGTGGCCTGATCAGGAGTACAGGGAAGAATGGATGACATTGGTCCCCCACCCAGGCCGTGTTCATAGCTCATGCTTTCTTTTCTAGTTGGTTATTTCTGAGGACATACAAAGGAAAGTAGGAGAAATACTGCCAACCACTTCCTTCCGCCAGGACTCTAATGGCTCCACCCCCTTTGAGGCTGATGGGCTCCATGTTGGCCCACCACACTTGGCACCAGTCTGCTCACTTGTAGGACCTGGCCAAAGCCTCCTCTGCACACCATTTCTTGGTAACTCAAATGTGGCCGCTCCCTCCTGGGATTCTGCAGCACTGTCACACTGCCCGCTCATCTGGCTTGCGCTCCCCACAGCAGGGCATGAGCTCCTGGCAGCGGCGGCCGGTCTGAGACTCACCTCTTTCTGGTTGTCAGTTGATAAGTGTTAGCAGGTGACTGGGTTACCCTGGGCCGGCATAAAGACTTCTCTACTTTGCTTCAGGGGCTACCTGGGGCTGAGGCACTACCACCGCGACTTTGATAGTACATTGGCTTTCAACCAGTCCATGGAATTATAAATGATTAACCGTTATCAGTGCACATCTTCACCTCTGTGTAAAAATAGATTGACTGTAATGAGTGTTTGAATAAATCATAAGAATGGCCGACTTGCAATGGGCTAACATCCTGCCGATGGCTGCCTGGTGAGTGAGCAGGGCGCCGGTCCTCTGCCTAATGGCCTGCAATTCAGTGCTGGTTGCCTGAATGAGTGATTGACGGGCCTCTGCTCCCAGGGCACCTCCTCTGAAGCCCTGGCTCTGGAGTGGTCGAGTTCCCAGGCTGAAGGGGCGGAAAAGGGTGCCTTTCTCCAGCCTGTTCCGGGAAAGCCTACCTAGAACTGGGGATAGCGGTGTGGGTGTGGATGTGTGTGTGTGGTGGGGGGGAACTGTGGAGTAGAAGATAATGACCTCTGTGAGAATCGATGTCTCCTCATACCGGAGGTTACTGGGACCTCATAAGTCAAGTATAAGGAACAAGCTGAGCGTGAACTTTACTTAATGAGAGCTGAGAGTAGGAGAGAAATTGGTCCGTGTGGAGGGGAGTGGGCATTCTGAGCCCTGGGCCATGGAAACCCTCAAAGGGACACTCCTGGACCTACATTGAGGAACCCAAGAGCAGGTCCAGGGTTCTTTGATGGGCAGGAGTCAAAGGTATTTCAGGTAGTAGTTGCTCAAGCCGCTTCAGGTGTGAGGATCTTGCCCTTTGGAGAGGGAGGCAGAAGAGGAGGGACAGCAGGCACAGAGTGACAAGGACAGAAAGAGACAGAACGTCTGAAGTTTCCAAGGGAATTCAGAAAAATCCAGTGATAGCCAGATTTGCATGGAAATAGTGGAAATGATGCTGGATGTGCTGGAAACAGCAGGGAGAGTTTTATTATAATGGTGTCTTGGTTTTTAGGCTGTGTAACAAACTGACACACAAACGTAGTAGCTGAATGTTTATTCTGCCCAAATACTCTGTGAGTCAGGAATTTATATAGGACATGGTGAGGACAGCTTGTCTCTGTCTACTAGGTATGGAATTTCAGTTAAGACAACTCAGAAACTGAACAGTGTAACCACCACAGGCTTGTTCCCCCCAAATTCTGGGCTTTTATACCAGCTCTTGACTGAGACCAGCCAGTCAGACCTCCATGGCCTTTCCACGTGATCTGGGCTTCCTTACAATATGGCTGCCAAACTCCAGGGCGAAGCTGCCTGAGGGAGAGCAAAAGTGGTGGAAGCTTTATTGCCTTTCATGACTCGCTCCTTAAAGTCAAGTAGCACCACTTCATTCTATCCATAAGGACAGGCACAAAGGTCCACAATCCTCACTGCCTCTCAAGACTATCAATATCCCGTTAAAGGAAAAGCAAGGGTGAAGGGTATGTGTGTGTGTGTGTGTGTGTGTGTGTGTGTGTGCGCGCACACACATTTTTTAATCCAGCCCTCCATATTTACAGGGGATGGTTCTAGACCCCTTGCAGAGCCTCAAATCGGAAGATGTAGATGCAGACACTGGCAGGCATAGCATTCACAAGTAGCCTATGCACATCTTCCCACATACTTGAAATCATCTCTAGATTACTTATATGACTGAACACAATGTAAATGCTGTGTAGATAGTTGCCAATACTATGTTGTTTAGGGAATAATAGGAAGCAAAAATGCCTATACTTGTTCATTATGGATACTTTATTTATCAAATATTTCCTATCTGTAATTCATTGAATCTATGCTATAACCTACAGATATGGAAACCATCGTACATATGCTGTTGCACTCATCTTTGGAAACCACAACCTACTACGACTGCTATTGGCCTAGTACAATGGGCCTTACCTAGTTCCCAGAACAATTGAAATTGACCCTTCGGGGGGCGGGGAGGGGATGGTGTATTCTGTACAGTCTGGAGAATGATCTATGATAGCTGTACTTTTGGTTTTGAAGGAGTGAGTTTATTAAGCAGATAGCAAACAAAAGATAAAAGATAAATAGTGAGTAGCAACAGAAGCAGCAGACAGCTAGCAAAAGATATCCTCAAATCAGGTGGTAGAGGTACTTGGAATATCCCAAAAGAGAGCACAAACAACGCGTAATATCATCAATCAGGGGCATACAAACGTCCAGCAGAAACTGACTGGGAAAGCCCCCTTGAGGCGGCCAGCTCACAGCTGAGAGAGCCCTATACAGAGCAAAGGGCCCCCTTGAGTGAGACTTCAAATAAAAGAACAAATAACAGCAGAAAGATGATGTCACCAAACCAGGTACTTACAATCATCCAGAAGAAACCAACTGGGGAAGTTAAGGCAGTTAACTGGAGTCCCCAGTTGAGATTTTCATCCACGGGTTAACTTCTGAATTTCTGGCCTCTTGTTCCCCTGGAGGCATTTTTATATTGTGGGATAAACAATAGTAACCTCCGTTGGAAATGGTTCACCTTCAAGCTTTTCTCAAGGGCATGATGTTTTTAATACCCTTAGCTGCTTACTGTTTTTCTTTCTCCCTGTCACAGAACCAAAAGGCCAGCCTGATTCAGAACAGGGGTTTTAAAGGATAGTTCACATAAACATGCTTGGATCTGAAGTGTGCTGAGGGACAACCTTGCTTCAAGAGTCTGCTTCTCAGTGAGTGTAAACATTGCATGACAATTTACCACCATAATATACATTACACCCTAGAAGGAAACCTTAGCTTTGGAACCCCCTCCAAGCCAAGCTCAGCTTCTTCCCAGGCAGGGGGTAGTAGTCCTAGGAGGTCCTGTGCTGGGAGAAACTGTGACCTCGTGGTCCATACCAGGGAGAATGTGGGTTTATAACCCACAGCTTGAAACCTTGGATCTAGAAGACTCTAGACCTGTAAACAAGGACTCTGCAAGCCTGAGCCCTTTGCTCACATCAAGGCTTCCCATATTTCCATTTTCATGGCTATCAAAACTGGGGTAGGTTCCAGGCAAAGCTAGGAGCTTAAAAGACTACAAGGGACTTGATGGGGTTGGGGAATTCTGCATAGCAACTTCTCTGTGGTCTTCCAAGTCCTGTGCTGGTCTCCTTTTCCTGTGTCACACACTCTGGTCTGGGAGCTGTACCCTTAAGGAACCGCTCTCATTCCCCTTTCCCATGCCGGATATAGATGCTACTATATTTTGAAGGGAATATGAGTGCTCTGGCTGCTTTATTGGGGCTTAAGGGATAAAAACAAATCCCAAAGTCACCCAAGAGTAGAAACAGAACCAGTCCATCTTACAAGGGCTGACACTTGGGAACGGCCAGTGCCAAGAGCTAGGCAGGGAAGAGAGGGGGGAAATGGTCTTAGTCTTGAGGGAAAGGTACTAGGGTCTGGCTTTCTTCCACATGAAGTCAAATTTGATATTAGTAAGCAATGCCTGCTGAGTGTTTACTATATACTGGGCACTAGGCTAAGCCCTTGGGGTGCATTTCTCATCACACTGTACTTCATGGGATTCTGTTATTAGCTCTGTATGTACAAAGAAGAGAAGGCCCCAAGGACAAGGGAAGTGATATAGGAAGGAAGTCTGGGGCACAGTTGAAACTCAACTTAGAAATCTCTGTTATTGAGACTTAAACTACTTCAGTATTTGCTCAGTGTATATTGTATGGATGTATAGACAATCACTGAACTCCCTTTAATATGTATAATTATTATGTTGACAAAATCTTATTTAAAAGAAAGAGTCTCAGTTTACTCTCCTCTAACAAGACAATGTCTGACAACATCGTCCCCAGTGTCACCGTCAGTGTTCAGATTCTAAGTGGAGAGCGTGGGAACTTACTTAGGTACAGTTAAAGTGGGCCTACTTTATGAAGATGCTCTGGCATGTAGGTATGGAATAATTTCCTCCCCCCCCCCTTTCATAATATTTAGGTCAGGACACCTGTTAAACTTGAGCAGTTAAAGGAATCGCATTATGTCCACTCCCTAGGACTACTGTGGGGAAACCAGATGTGAATACTCTAGAGTCATTCCTGGCACACAGTGCTCAACCGTGATTTTGCCATTCATTTATTCAGTAAATGAATGTTAAAAAAAGGACAGGAAAGAAAGACACCAGAAAGAAAGAACACTCCTTTCTGTTGCTTCTGAGAGATGGTCAAGAATCTTGCCTTTAACTGTACTTGCCATAAAGTTCACTCATAAACTATTGATATTTTAATAATACACATTAGCATCTTGCCCTTTGACAAATGAATATTGAATGAGCAATAAAGAGGCAGAAGAGTATCCAGGTATACTGCTTCAGCAAAGCTGGAGTGCTGGGTGATTGTCCAAGGGAACTCCGCACTTCCAGAGACCTCATGACTCACCCCTCCTTCCAAGGAACCTCAGAGAGGGCTCTTCAGGGAGCTCAGACTCCATCCGGAGCAGCCTACTCAGAGCCAGGTTTTTGCCTGGCCTCTTTTTCTTTCCCCAGGGTTGGAGAGGAGGGAAGGTTAATAAGGCGCTGATAGGAATTGATCTTAATCCTCTGTGAAGTACCGGCATTGCTTTTGATTAAAGGTGCACTTTCACTTTCTTCTCCAAAATCACAAGTCTGAAGCAAATGGGCACGCGGGTGCACACTTTAATTCCCAATCACTGAGGCAGAAGCAGGCAAATCTCTGTGCGTCTGAGGCCAGCCTGGTCTACAGAGCCAGTTCCAAGCCAACGATAAAGCAATGATCATATACAGAGACACTAAATAGAATAATAATAATAATTTGAAAAAGTCTACAGCCAAGACAGACTGCAACCTACAAGACATCAGACAATGAGCCTAAAGAACACTAAAGAACCGGCTTCTCCTCCTTGCTGTACCAGGTCCTTTTGGAACAGCGCAGGCGCATCTGTGTGTGTGTGTGTGTGTGTGTGTGTGTGTGTGTGTGTGTGTTGAGAGGATGTTGTGGGTGGGAGTGCTGATCAAGTTTGTAGGATAGAATTCCCTGCCTCATCCCTTCAGCATCTGCCTCCACCCCGCCTGCCTCAGCCTCCAGTGTCCTGTGGCCTTCTGTGGGCTGGAGTGTGCAGAGAGCAGTGACAGGGTCTCTGCATAGGTCCAGCCTAATTGGTGTGATTTAGTGGCATTTTGGTGGATTCAGATTTATATGGCTTTCTGAGCTGCAAATCTGCTTTCTAAATGTAGAATTTTTGTGGAGTGGTAAAAAATAATGGCTGTTCTGTGATTCCTGCCTCCCAAGCTAGGAGATTGCAATTTACATTATGCAAATAGACATTATGCAATCAAGGCACTTTAGCGGGAATCTGGCAGCAGAGAGGCCGCTGATGAGATGCCGAGGTCTGCAGCCCTAACCGGAGGGGCCCTGGGAAGAGCAGAGATGAAGTGGGGAGGAGGTGGGCTAGGCAGGCAAGGGGAGGAGGCCAAGAATCTGTTCCTCAGGTCCACCCAGGCAGAGTGGAGCCTGCCCGGAGATGAACGCAACTCGGGAGCTGCCAAAGCGACTCTCTCAATTAATGGCTTTGTTTAATCATACCCCCTGTCCAGAAGAGTATTGTCTTACGGATAATTTCGTTTGCCTAACGAGATTTTGCTAATTAAATCTCCTTTCAGTTGGTGTGACTATGCCTGCAGGAGAGGGGGCTATTTGGAGACTCCTCCATAAACCTTTTTGGAGAGGGGCTTAGGAAGAGAGTTGGGGGAGGGGAGGAAAGACGGGGAGGGAAGGAGACCCTGTCCTGCTGGGAGCAGCTTGGAGCAGGGTTTGGAACCGCCTCCCCTCGCTCTTCCTTGCCCACAGAAATGCGGTCGCTCACAAACCGTCACCCGGCAGAATGGCTTTGCTGTTCTCCCCTCCACGGTCACTAGTACAATAACCACTCTCGACTTCTTCCCAAATCCTCAGGGAGAACTGTGAACCTCGGAAGGAGGTTTCCAAGGACTTCCAAGTACTGGTCCTGCGGTTGTGGGGGTCTGTGCTCGGCTGCTTGTGGGACTTCTTTTGCCTTCACTTAGTCCGCCAGCCTGTCTCTTCAGAAAGAAAAACGTGCTCCTAAATTGGCCATTTCTCCAGGGATAATTAATTATGTGAATCGAAGAGGAGACCTCCTTGTCAGACTCATTTGTCATCAGAGCTGGTCAAGGAGAGACTTTATGTAGAGGAGGCCAGCACGGTGCCCCCATAGCTGGAGACCAATTAGTCCTGTGTGTGTATAGCAGCCGCCCTTATCTGTTAGTTTGCTTCCCCAGTTTCCGTTCTCTGCCGTCAATCACGAGCCAAAAATGCTACACAGAAAATTCCAGAAGTAAATGATTCTTAAGTTTTGAATGACTTTTATTGTAATAGGTGGTAATAATCTGTAATAAAATTGTAACTATTCTATTTTACTTAAGTATTGTTAATCTTTTACTTGCTTAATTTAGAAATTATACACTATCGTGTGTGTGTGTGTGTGTGTGTGTGTGTGTGTGTGTGTGTGTGTGTAGGAGAACACACATACACATAGGTAGATGGATGGATGGATGGATGGATGGATGGATGGATGGGTAGGTAGATAGATGAGGGAGAAGTGTTTAGCACCCCTTCCATGGCTTTAGATATCCACTGAGAGTCTTGGAATCTACTTCCTGTGAGTACCATAGGACTACTGTATGTGACCATGCAACTCCTGTGCTGAACCACCCCTAGTGGCCTTTTCTAATAACTGCCTGAAGGTCCGCTTCCTTGGCCTGGCTGACGGAGGATGCATGCTTCAGTCAAGGTCTGCTGTCCCTGGGTCTTCTCACCCTCACCCTACTCCCTCACCCCCCACCTGTCCACAGGCCTTCAGGCATGACATATTCCTGCCGTGGAGGTCCCAAATGGCGAACCCATGCTGTTTGTTCTGGTGCTCTGTGCTTCTCTGCCTGACTGCTTTGGCACTTGCTGCTTCTCTGTGTGGAATTCCCTCATCCAGGGCTGCCCCTGCTTCTGCGGTAACAGTTCCTTTGTGGCTGCCTCCTCTGGGTCTTGGCTGCTTCCACCTCTCTCCTCTGCTGTCTGCTCGGTCTTCTTTCCCTGTAGGAAGCCATGGGACCTCATACACATCACTCACATTAAGGACTGAATCTTATGCTCCCTTAACCCCAGCTTCTACAGCTATGCCTGGCTGAAACAAGGTGAGTTGATTGAAAGGAGAGATGTAGAGTGATGGAAGAGTAAATCCCAGCAGCAGGAGGATGATGGGGAATCACGAGGCTTGGTTCTGCTGAGGCCACACAGGGTCACCGGTAAAAACGGTGCTGTCTTCTGTGTCTTCTTCTGAGCCCTGGCCCTTAGGCTGGAGGTGCCAGTGCTTCATTTCACACACATTCACATGAGCCCTGTTAAGTATTTCTTCAGCTGAGCGAACTGCAGCTCCTCTGTCCTCATTAGAGGCCAAGGCCCATGATGACCCTGGGAGGAGCTTCCTGTAGGGAGGTGCAGGCTCCTGAACTTTCTCCTCCTCACCTTCTCACTCCACGTGCCCATCATCTACCCACTCATGCACCCCGCCTAACCCAACATCACCTTTGAAGTGTGTACTCTTCCATTGCCGAGACCGCTAGGGCTCCGACATGTGTCAGGCTGCCTATCTGCCTATGGACTGTATGTGTGTGTGTGTGTGTGTGTGTGCACGCGCGCGCGCGCACGCGCGCGCGGGTGGGAGCACAGGACCCAAGGCTGACCTTCTCTGCTGCTTCTGGGCTGTTTTGGACTATTGTCCAATCAGGAATGGTGCTCTCAGGAGTACAAGTCTGTTCCATGCTAGGTAGGGTTAGCCTAGGGAAACTGGCTCCGGTCTTCATGTGTGATTTGTGTATGTGTCTCGTGTTATTCTTAGTTCCTAGGTTTTGGTGCCTATTTTTTTCTTTTGCTCCCGGGGTGTCTCTCAGTGGGGCTGTCTCTTCATCCAGGTTACATTTAGCTGAACTTCCTGACAATGTTGAGGTCTGAGTCTGTAGCGCGTCTAGGTATAGTGTAGGTACTCAACAAGTACTGGACAAATGTGCCAGTGAAGGGTTGAACTCACGTGCACTGAGGTGTGAGAAGGCTGGGTTTGAGTCCTGCTTCTGTTGTATACCTAGCTGGGGTCTTGAGGTTTGATTTTCTCATCTAGAAAGCAAGAGTAATCATGCTCCCCATTCTGTCTCTCTGGAAGGCAGTGTGAAGGAATTTAAGAGACATATGAAAGTGTTTTATAAACTGTAAAGCACTGCAAAAGTATAAGAGGTTATTATTATAATGGTTATTGCGCTTGAAGTGATCATTCTGTTTGAAAATTAGGGATTCTGTTTTCAGGAATATAAAACCATCCAAGCCTGGCTTGAACTCTGAGATGCACAGAGCAAGGATTAGAAGAACCAACGCCAGATGTACCTGTTAGAACCTTCAGGGACTGAGGCCTAGCCCAGAGACCTCTGCTCTCTCCGGTTCCGCTGACCTTCACGAAGGTGGGAGGAGCCTGGGAAAGCAGCCCATCTTCACGTAGGCACCTGCCATCTAAACAAGTTCAAGGTAGTGCTGTCTTTGTAAACACTGTTGTTCTCTGCCAGGAAGGAATGTCTTCCCATTTTCCCCGTGAACTTTGTATGTGTTCATGAGTCTGTGAGCACACATGCACACGCATACATACATGAGTTGAAGACAGAAGTTAATATCAGCTTCTTCCAGTGCTTCTCCACTTTATTTCTTGGGACAAAGTCTCTCACTGAAGCTGGAGCTCACCGACTGGCTAGAATGACTGCCCATCAAGTCCTAGGGAGCCTCCTGTCTCCACTTCTCCAGTGCACATGCAACCACATTAGCTTTTTATGTAGGCGCTTGGGATTCCAACACAGGTCCTTATGAATTCAGGTCCTTATGCATATATGGCAAGCACTCTACTAATGGTGCAATTTCTCTTGCCCTTCACTGGCCTTCTGACCTCCTCATGCCAAACTGCTGGCCCCTCTCTGGCTCCCAAATTATCAGGTATATCTACCTCCCTAAAGCATTTTTTCACAGTGTGCCTGGATCTGTAAATGTCTGCGCCTCCTCACCCCCCCATGCCACAGTGCACAGTAAATCAAACCCTGTTCAGGTGAATGATGCCCCGGCTAGCTGGGTAGAGGCCTTCAGGTTGTAGTTGTGCTCTGTGGATGGGAGCATCTGTCTATTGCTGACCCCTATAGGTAAGCAGGTGCCTGCCTGTGAAGGCAGATGCTGTCTACCTTATCCCCAGCCCTCCCAGATTCTGTTTCTTAGCAGGGTGGGTCCCAGCTGGTGGAGGATCTACTGGTAGCCCTCCCGGGGAACCTGGTTCCCTTGCCTTCTCCTTGGTTCAAAGCTTCTTGTCTTCCCCTTGTTCTGGGCCTCTCCCCCAGACCCTCCTACTCCCAGCCCCAGGCAGCCTCTCCAAAGTGCCAGGGGGCTGGGAGGCTTTTCATTACCAAATGCACTGAACCTATTTGTGAGTGTTTTGCAAAGTGTTTAATCCAAGGTGTTCCCTCAATTAAATTAGTGCAAACATCTGTGTCCCACATCCACCTCCATTTGCATTCTGTGCCATTTATTACAGCAGGAAATTGGAAGGCACCTTAGGAATACTTAGGACCGAATTAGGCTGGGCTGGGGGAGGCATCAGGGGGAGGCCTACTGCCTGTGAGGTTGGCCCACAAGGCAGATCCCTCTCCAGGCTGGGACTTGCCAGGAACCAAGTCATTTTCTAGTGCAGGAGATCCCGACTGCTGTGGGGATGACCAGGTCATCTGGGGGCGACTGGGGGAGTTTAATTAATGCCCCTGGTCTCTACCTAGGGCCAAATGCCTATAGAGACAGGAAGAGTTCACTGTTGTCACTTTTAATTTTAAACCTAATTAAAAAAAAAAATCTAAAGTGGGTCTGGAGAGTTGGCTTAGTGGTTAAGAGCACTTGTGCTTGCGAGGGATCTGGGTTCGATTCCCAGCATCCACACAGAGACTCACCGCTTCCTTAGGCAACCAGATATGCATGTGGTGCACAGACATCTGTGCAGGAAAAGCCCCCCTATGAGTAAAATAAATCTAAAAAAATTTCAAAAAAATGTAAAGTGGATCACCCTTAGGTCACCGAGCTAGGTCTTTCCTGGGGAGTCCTTCCCTGCTGGAAGCTGGAGTTTTCTGTCCTGAAACTGCTTAGCGTTGGTGACTGACTGGCTGGGCTTGGTGGCAGCTCCTCTAGCCTTAGACCATATAATCCCATCACTGCCACGTTTGTCAGGTGTGTTAGGAGCTCCACTATCCTTCTACTCGAGGAGGAGTGACAGAATTGTCTGTACAGGACAGTCCCTGAAAGCCCAGTGTCTGTTGTAACTCTCCCACCCAGCCCTGAGACCAGCCCCAGAAAGGGCAGCCATATGCCCATGGGACCAAGGCTAGAAAGTGGAGCAAACACTTTTGCCTGAAAGTTTCCATGACTCCGAAAGCAGTTTCCCACTGTTCTCAGAATGCCTTTCTCAAATGAAGCTGTTGGAATTGGCTTTGAATGGAGACACTTGCTTTCTCTTAACTCCTTGACCCACCAACTGGGCCTGGTTGTATTGAGGCTTTGTCTGCTCTTAGGATGGCTTAAGCTAGGACTTCCCAAGGATCTGCGAGGGTCGGCACTGGCTTGCAGCCAGATCTCCAGAGAGGGAGAAAAGGAAGCCTGGGGACAAGGAAGAGGCTTATGGGTCTGTTAAGAGACCTTAGAGGTCACTGAATTTCTCAGCCCAGAGTGGGGAAACTGAGGCTTAGAAGATGCAATCTCTTGGCAAAGATGCATAAGAAAGGGACCAAACTGTAACTCAGGTTTCCTAGGTCCCAAAATGGGCACAATGTCAGGATCCGGGAGGCCTGGGGCAGAGAGGCATGGAGTATGGTGGGTGCTGTCTTTCAAGATGCAAAATGCAAAATTAGGCTAGAGTGAGGAGCTAGTGTGGGAGGGGATTCATCTAGGGGACTCTTCTAGTAAGGCTCCTTCTTGGAACATGGAACTTTCCAGGGCCCAGGGAGCAGCTGCCATATTTACCTTGGTCCCTGTAGAGAGAGGAGAGAGGTCCTGAGGTTTCATCTACAGACCTTGGTCGGGGTGGGGGGTGGGGGATAGCAGAACAGCCAGGAGAGTCCCCCAATCTAGGCCAGGTGCTTCCTAATAGTCCCTACCATTATTGTCTTCCTTAGGTTGCTCTGCCTTCAGAGGGAGAGAGGGTGCAATGCAGGAGCAATGAGTTCCAGATTAAAATCCCGCTCCCTCACTTTCTGCTCTCATCAGATAGAAACTTATCTTAGCTTGGTCTCCCAGCTGATCAAAGAGTAATGATAATCTCTGAAAGGCCTGCTTGGCTCTGGTTAGAGGTTTAAGACATGTCATAAGTTCCACCTTTCCTTCAGTTCTGGGAACTGGGAGTGTGTGGAGGTGAGGGTGGCCACCCCTGTTTCAGCTCTCCCCCTCTTTCCTCTTCTTGCCCCTCTTTCTCATCAAAAGACTTTTATAAATGCATCCCACATGTGGCACTGCCTGGGGCTTTAGAAGAATGAGTTGCTTATCCCAGCTCTTACTTGCAGAAGTGGCAATCTCCGATCAAAACATGTTTACTAAGCATTGGCTGTGTGTAGTGCTCAACTCTAGGCCCAGTGGGTCACCCTGAGAATAGCCACAGCCTCCTCTTATCTCCTCCCAGGAACCAAAAGTCCCTACTTTTTTTTTTTTTTTTTTTTTTTTCAGTTGCCAGATCCCAGAGGGTTTTGGGCTCCTATGCCTTTTTGAGACTGCTTGGACATGTAGACACTTTGCCTGCAATGTTCTCCATCTCCTTCCTTTGCTGAGAACTCAGGTTCTCTGTGACGAGGGCCCAGTACACACTAGGCATCCTTCTATGACTTCATCACAATGGACTTCAGTTATGTCTTTTCCAGCAGCGCCTCCTCTTCTGTCCAGTAGATGGGATTACTTAGACCCTTATTAGAAAGCCCTCCTCGCTCTTTAGCGTTGGTACCCAATGCATGCTTGTTTCGTTAGGCAACTTCTAAGGCCTCCACTGGTGAGCCAGATGACAGGCTGTCAGAGTAACGGCCTAGATCTCTAGTTGTCAGAGTGTTGGTTCAAAGAGCCTTTCTTGGCCTCTTTTGTTTGTTCCTTATTAAGTGTTTGCTCTCAGCCTCAGAATATGGGATCTCCAGATGGATGCCGGGATAAGCATAGACAACTGATTTCTTAATGCGGAGTCCCTTTCCTTGGCCAGGAAGTCTTTCCTTTCCCTTCACATGGCCAGAGCCTGCTTATCTTGGTGCCATCTCTTCCATAGATTTTTCTGGAAAAAGGCCAATATTCCCTTCCTTGGCCATGGCCTGAACTTCCTGATGCTGGTCAGTGTACCTGCATCCCAGATAGCTTATGTTTGTCCTTTTACATGGAAAACCCATGGCTGGTGGCTGATGCTTCTAGTCCTTGGTCTACTTGGCATGGCTCCTGGCACATTCTGATTGATGATACCTGTTTGCTCAATGGAAGAATAAACAAGGCCATTACTCCTAGTTTATCTAAGAGGGAGACACCCAGGCTCTTTTTTCATCCTTGCCTTTGAGCTTTATGTTTCGAGGTTCTGATGGACCCAGAGGCACCTTCAGTCCCAGGGCTGGATACCAGATGCTATGGCCTGCAGAAAAAAAACAAGAGTTAAATTCTGCCTGGTATTCAGAACAGACTAGAATTGTTTTTGTGAATGTGTTGCATAAATCACATCAAACATTGGCAATGTGTTTGATACGCATGTGTGTATATACCCATGTACATAGGTATATGAATGTTTATCTTGAGAATTAAACATTTACTGATAGAGTCTAGTGACATATGAAGACCATGGACTTGGGCCACTGGGCTACTGCTTAGGAGAGGAGACCAACTTTTTAGAGTATTGGCCTTGCCTCATGCCTAGATTACAGCCTGAATCTTTATTATTAATAATAATTAGTTGATTTATTTTGAGACAGGGTCTCTCTATATAGCGCTGGCTGGCCTGAAACTCACTATGTGATGTGGCTGGCCTCAGACTCACAGAAAATCTGACCGCCTCTGCCTCCCAAGTGCTGGGATTAAAGATGTCTGCTACCACACCTAGTTTACAACCTGAATCTTGCTAGGTAGCAAGTCTCTTAAGGAAAGGAACTTAGGGGATCCAGCTCCCCAGTGTCTGGCACATAGCAGGCACTCATGGATAAGTGTGGCTGGAAAAATATTAATTTGAATCGATTATGATAATTAGGCAATCTTTGGAAGCTTTAAAACTTGATTTTAGTTTAAGCCTCTTGTTTACTTGCGAACAGTACATTTGTGAATTAGTAAGGAGCCATCATGCAGCATAAATAAACAATGGGATGAATTTTTATTGTCACTGTCTCTGGGAACTCTCACAGGGTCACAGGTTTGAGATCTTGGATCTCAAGTTCTACTTGTATTCCTTTTTTAAAAATCAAACAGGACATTTTCCTGATGCAAATTCTCAAAAAGGTTCAGAAACCAGAATGCGCTGAGTCATAAACTGTGAGTGTGCATCATCCAGCTTCAGCCCCTCCTGGGCCCTGCCCTGTTAAGGCCAGTCCCAGGCAGCCCATTTCCTCTGCAAGTGCTACAGGACTCAGTCTTTCAGGAAGAGCCAGCCCTCTCTGACAAACGCCAGCATGTGGTAGGAACTGCACTGGGGCCTGGTGGGCAAAGCCCCTACCCATCTCCAGCAAGCTAGAGGATGAGCACCCCTGGAAGAACAGAGGGCTGGGAATGATCTTACGCGTCAGTAGTGAACAGACCCAGTTGCAAAGCGTAACTTCTGGGCACCTGTGTTGAAATTTCAGAACTCAAAGGGAGACCTATCAGATGAAAACATGTGAGGAAGACAGGCCCACAGAGGGAGTCCGATACACGCCAAGATGTGAAAGCCGAGGCCCAGAAAGCCACCAGCTCACACCTGCGGTGGCACCACCAAAAACCCTGTAGTGGCAGAGTCAGGCTCAAGCCCGGGTTTCCTTTGCCTTTCTCAGTGGGTGGGGGAGGTACCTTGGCTGGGCCAGGCCAGGCCTGCCTTTTTTTTTGCACACCCAGATTTCTGTGTCTAGGAGGACAGGCTGAACCCTCAGCGGACCCTGGGCTGTAGGCACTTTCTCTGTCCCTCAACAGTTTCCCAGAAGGGCCAGTGGCCTGCAGCCCCTCCAAACATGGTTGGCGACATGTGACTTCCTCCTTCCTGTACAAGTTGAGCACTTGCCACCCTGCTGTCTGTTTTTCCTTGCTAAGGTTCAGTTCTAATTATGTTGATTTTCTTCATCCCACCCCCTCCTGGAAGCTTATTAGGTTGAATATTTTTATTTATTATCATTTCGCCCAACTCCTGCCAGCATTTCCAATTACTCTCCCCGCTTCCTTGTAATTGTCTTTCTGTAATGGCTCTGAAACAATTGCGCTAAATGAGGTGTCTCCTGCAAGATGAGAGTCTCACTTCATTAAAGGCTAATGTATTCTCAGCTCCAGCTCTGTGGGGCTAGCTTGGAAGGAAGACATTTAAACAGCTTCTTTTATTTTATAGGGAGCAACTTTTCAGCGAAGAAGATGTCTGTGGGGTATATATGTATGTGTGTGTGTGTGCGTTGCCTGGATTTTAATTTAAAGGAAGTTTATGGAATAGGAGAAGTCCCCTTATTGATGAGGTTGTTGTCAGGTAGCTGCGATTTATGTGGATGGGGTGCCGGGATGGAAGATGGAAAGGGACTCTCCACACACATATATACTCCCTGCCTTTCTGCCCGCCCCGCCCCTTCCTCTGTTGCACTCTGCATGCTGGATTAACCCTCAAAGTTGTTCATCCCTCCATCCTGGCTCTAGCTTTCATATTGTCTGTCCAGATTCCACTGCGGGGATGCTCTCCTGTTAGGCGTTTCTTTTTGTGGAATCCAGTCCTTTCAGTTCCTATGTCCTGACTCAATCACTCATTTATTCATTCCTCCACTTGCTCATTGTCTATTCATTTGTCCTTCTGTCATTCATTCAGCATATGTTTATTGCCTGCTCTGTTTGAGCTCCATTCAGCGGGGGCTACGTCCTTTTGGAGAAACAGAGACAGATGATTGGTAAGCGGGCACCACCGGTACAGGATGGCAAGGGCTGTAATCAGGCAGAGGCAGACACTCTGTGAGCAGCCAGCAGGGCACCTCAGGAAACCTCAGGGGATCCAAGGAGGCTCCTAGAGGCTGAGTGGTCTGGTCTGATACCTGGAGGATGAGGAGTTAGCCAAGCGGCAGGGGGTGGGTGGAGGAACTCCAGACAGAGCTAACTTCATGAATCAAGTCCTGGTCGCCAGAGATAGCTTGGCAGGTGAGGGAAAATGTAAAATGTTCCATCTGGCAGGCACACTATGGGACAAAGGCTGTGGTGAGAGGTGGGGCTAAACATCAAGGAGAGTCTTGGGGGCTCTATTCCCTAGAGACCAGTGGTGGGACACTGAAGAGTTCTGAGCAGGGGATTAATTGGCAAGATTTGTGTTTTGGAAAGATTGCTACGATTTCAGTATGTACTGTGGATTGGAGAGAGGCAAACACAGAGGTCAGGGGAGCTTGTAGGCAGCTGTTGCAGGAGACCATAATGATCTGCAGCAGAGGCAAGCGTATTAATCTGTAAAGATTCCCAGATGGAGCAGGGGCACACTTGGGAGATGACTGGGCAAATGTGTGAGGGCAGGGCAGGGTGTGACTCACTGAGAAGTCCGTGCAGTCTGCAGGTTGTGGGACTCTAGGCTCAAATTCTAGCAGATGCCGGTACCTTGATCATTGTCACCCAAAGCAGCTAAGCATCTTTTGGCCTGCAGGGCCTGTGGGTTGCACATGAACATTTGCTCACTCCTTCAAGGGGTCCTAGGCTGTTCATCTAGAGAACCTTTGGAAGTTCTCCTGTATTCGTATGATTTTTTCACTGCTATGATGACTATCTTAGGAAAATAACTTGGAGTGAGGGAAGATTGATTTGGCCTCACGGCTTTAGAGGTTTCAGTTCATGGTTGGCTGGCCCCATGGGGATAAGGCAGAGCATTACAGCAGAGAGGGCAGAATGGAAGGCTCATCTACGGTGTTAACAGAACAAACGAGACTGTGACGCGGCTCCCTGAGGAAAGGCATGTGCCACCAAGCCCAGCAACTTGTGTTCAATACCTGGACCTACCTGGTGGAAGGTAGCACCAACGCACACGAGCTGTCTTTTGGCCTCAACATGCATGCCAGGGCATGCATACATGCCGCTCACTCCCCATCAAGAAAAAAACAGAATGAAAATTTTCTTTAAAAGTAAACAGGACAAAGAAGAGATTTGAGACATATTATAGCTCCCAAGTCTTTGTGATTTATTTCTTCTAACCACTCCCCACCTCCATCATATCTCTATAATGCTGTCAAATAACAGATCCATCAATGTGCTAATCCACTGATTAGATAAGAGTTCCCACAACACAATCTACCTCTTAAAGGTTAGACCCACTAGCTGAGAACCAACCTTCAGTATAAAAGGGTTTTAGGGGACACCTTCATCCAGATCATAAGGACCCCTGTGCACTGAACTGAGCAGGTCTCCTATCAGCCTTGACTTCTGCCCCCAGAGCATGACCTGTGCTAAGACTTCTAGTGTTGCCCAGGAGCTCCCAAGCCAAGAGGGCTGCTTCTTCCGAAGGAGTTTCCAGTTCAGAGTCCAGAAAGAGTAAAAGGCTCATCCTGTTATGTTTGGGTTGCCAGGATTTAAGTAGAACCATCAGTGTCTTTATGCCTTAGGCAACTTCACTAGGGTCCTTGGATGCTTGCCAGCAGCAGTGATATGAAAGATAATCATCACAGCAACACCCGTTTGCACTTATCAAGGTAGGCACCTTTTCATGCGGTTACACACGTCTCATTTTGTCCCCACATCACTCCTATCATGTAGATGTTGTTATAGTGTCTATTACGGAAAGAGGAAACTGAGGATCAGAAAGAGTAAGCGGGCCTCCAGGACACCCATGGTTGCCTTTCCTGCTCAGAATAAAAGAAGGAAGAAGTCTGGCTACATGAGAGCTAGCATGGGTGCTTTCGTACCCAGGAGAGATGGCTTGGCTCTGTCCCCATTGACTGATTCCTCTTACTGTCTTCCTTCGGACAGATCCTGCCAGGTTCTACGCAAATGTCCCTTCCTCCCTCCCTCCTCCTCCCTCCCCTAGACACAGCCAGCAGTTCCTTCCTCCCAGTTCCCAGAATACACATACTGCTCAGTTAGAGCCCTGCTGATTTGCTTCTATTTCTCTGCATGTCTGTCACCTCTACTTTGGATTTTTAAAGAAAGGGATCTTGGCTTCCTCCTTTTTATATCCTGGGCATCCAGCACGGAGGCTGGCACACAGTAGGTTTTCTATGAATAAATAAATGCTATCAGGGAGCCCTGGGCGCTGAAGGGGAACCCTAGAGGCCACAGCAGAAGAGCCTCAGTTCTCTTTCCATTACTAAGCAGCAAGCTCCCAAAATAGGCTCCAGGGTGGACTCCATGCCCCCAGGAGCTGCCTGGTAATAAGGGGGCAGTCATTGAGACCAAAGTCTCTCTGTGTACCCTGGGAAGAAGTGGGGCTGAGGTAAATGTTCCTCTTGAGTGGGAAGACCGAGAAAGCTGTGCATCGTCAGGCGGGATGTTAATTCTGATGAGGTGCTTATGCAACACCAGGCTCCCTCCAGCTTCCAGGGACTGAAAAGCGCACACACCAAGGAAACCAACAACCGGAGGTGCACAGCCAGAGGTACACAGCACTTGTGCCAGTCAGAGGACTGGAGAGAGAAGGGGTCCACATCTGATGGCCTCAGCAAAAATTTAGCACAGGGCAATTTCCAAACAGCCTTTATGAATAAAATACATCTTTAAAGATGCCAATAGAAAAAGTTACCAGTGGTTTCCCATCTCCCCAGACCTCAAACCATTCACTGATAGCCACTCTGCCAACACTGCTGTGAAAAGTCTTCCCTCCAGAGGAGAGAGGTCACAATTTCAGCAGCTCCCTCCTCACACTATGTAAGCTGGGCTCTTCTTCGGCAGCCCCAAGGCAGCCAGCAAGGGCAATGGGAGGTGGGCGTGGGTAAGTGAAAGGAAGTGCTCTTCCCCAGTATCTGCATGGTCTCCATGCCGATTTAACCAGGCAAGGGTGAAAAATACTCGAGGAAAAAAATTGCAATTGTACGGAACGTGTGCAGATTTTTCTTTCTTGTCATCGTTCCTTAAACAACATACTTTGTCAACTATTTTACACAGCATTTATGTTGCAGTAGCTGTTATGAACAATATTTTAAGACTGTGGAGCCATGTGTGGTGGCACACACCTTTAATCCTAGCATTTGTGAGGCAGAGGCAGGCAGATCTCTGTGAGTTCAAGGCCAGCGTGGTCTACAAAACAAGTTCCAGGATAGCTAGGGCTGTTACACAGAGAAACCCTGTCTTAAAAAACAAAATAACAAACAAACAAATAAACGAAAAGAATATGGCAATGTGTTCAAGTTATATGTAGTTACTAGGAACCATTATATATATATTTGGCCATCTATAGATTTTGGTTTCTCTGTAAGGAATTCTGGAACCAATCTTCTTGAAACACCAAGGGACAACTGTATTGCCCAAGCTCTGAGAGCCAAGGACCTTGGTTTTGAAGCAGGGTCACTACGTAAATAGCTGCATGACTTCAAGTGATGTCCCCCTTTCTGAGCCTCAGTTGTTAATGCTTGTAAGACAAAGAGAGAAGTCACTTCTGCCCTGCCTGACTCATAAGCTTGTTGGAAATTTATATCCCATATAGCGTAAGGGACCACAGTCACTGACTTTGCCCCTCTTAATATTTGGGGTACAGAGTCCTCTGTCTGCTCTGGTAAGCTCCCCTTTCTCCTGCCCCAGAGCCAAATCCCTCCATACGTTGCTTTCTCTGACATCAAGAAAATGTCAGGTGAATTAAAAACCCGAGGGCCCAGGAAGCTCTTGGATATAACGCATCAGACCTCTTGAGCCCAAGGGAAATGGGAAACTGGCTTGTCTATGGCAGAGCGCTAGACAGTTTAAAGTCAGGAGTCATAGGATCCTGAAATGAAGCTGGTCAGAATGTCACTTTGGAAGCTGAGGATCTGCCTTAGTGATAGAGGACTTGCCTAACAAGCACGGGGCCTTGAGGTCCATCCCCACTGCCACAGGGAAAAACAAAGTGTCACTTAGTTCATGAACACTGATTGAACACAGACCTGTGGACATCTAAATACTGAGGACGTAGTAGTGAGCAACACACTTCAAACCTTTTGGGGTTAGTATCTCCCCAGGAAGGAAAGAGACTGTCCCAGGTTCCATAACCAGTAAGTGGACTTAATAAAACCCTGGCCTGTGTGGACGAAATGAGCCAATATATGCCTTGGCTCTTAGTGGGGGCTCTAACCATGTATCCACTACCTTCCAGACTCTGGAGTAGTTCCTTGATCGCCTCCTTGGCCCTGAGCCCAAGCTGCACTCATTCCCTGAGATCAGGAACTTGACATGAGTCTAGCCTGTTTCCATGCTGAAGCTGGCAGAAATCATCTTGAAGCCTTGGCCAATGTTTATAGAGATCTTGCCACGTACCAGGGCCTGGGGCAACATTGAGGAGTAATGCCCAGCCCCTAGACAACTTCTGTTATTTTAGTAGTGGGGTGAGGAGTGCACAGAACATGTCATAGTAACTTAAAAAGTACACCAGACATTTCCAGAAAGATATACGAAAGATACAAATTCTATACAGGGTGATGTGCTAGTGAGGAATGGCTGTTTAGGCTATGCAGAGAGGTATGGGGACAGGTTTGTTCACTTCCGGAAGCTGCCAGTCTTTCAAGCTCAGCATTCCAAATAAATACCATCAATTCTCAGATGGCCCCTGCTTTATCTCCCCTACCCACAGTGGGAAGCAACGCCTCCTGTCGAGGCCCCCTGCTTACTGTTCACCAGTATCCCCTCTGATGGCTCAGTGACCTCCCTCTATTAGAATCTGGAAATCAGGAGTAAAGAAAATACAAACAAGAGCAAGCTGTGGAATGTCTACTGGATGCTCCTTGAGCTGTGTCATTGGAGCAGCTTGGCCTGTCCAGAAAGACGGAAGGGATGAGTCCAGACTGGTGCCTGGTATGAGCAGGATAATGACTCCAGTCCGGAGAAGTCATAGAACTTACTTTACTGCCCAGCAGAGGTAACCACTGCAGACCGATGACAATATTCATTGTCACGTGCTGGGAGAAGCTACCTCTCCCTTCACAGGCAGCATCGTTGACAGTATCCTCATCATCTCGTGACACCTTTGGGTTCTTTCTTTTAGAAATCATTGACTTCTTTTGGACTTGTGTGACTCTGCCTCCTACTATCAGAAGTGAATGGGCAGCCCCAGAACTGGCACCCAAAATCCCATTTCAAGGAAGAGGCTAAGATCTCCTACTTCAGTTTCTGATTCAAAAACAGCTAGATTCAGTTTCCACTGCATCTCAGTGGTCCAGCCAAACAAAGCCAGGAGGCTGCCTAAGGAGCCAGACAAGGAGAAGAAACTAGGGAGGATCTGAGTGAAGCTGGATGTAGAGACCTCTTGATCCACAGTTCTTACATCGGAAGTTCCTGAATCTGCCTGGAACCTCAGGAGGTGATTTGATGTTACTCTCATTCCTAAGTGGGACTTCACTTGACCGACCACCCAGCGAACCAACCATAAAACTCTCCCTGGCCCTAGGATTGCCTACTCACAATAAGTAGAGAAGAGTCTCTTAGAGGAAGAAAATACATGAGTGGCTGGGGTGTCACTTTCTCAGCAAGGTTGAAGAGATTCAGAAGAGAGAATAGAAGTCCCGGGAGGCTTTAGGGACAAGACTTCTGGAGCTAGCACCCACTAAGTCTTCCGAAGTCTGTCAGGAACATCCTTAAAAGAGACTTGTTGTGAAGAGTGAAGGTTCCACCTTCCTCTGGGTCTATTGCCCAAATTCTGAAGCCCTGTAGAGGCCCCTGAAGGGCAAAATCAGAACAAGGGAGGCATTGTCTACCAGGTGGTACTCATTGTGCTTATGTGAAGAAAGGAGGACCCCTCCCAAATTTCTCCACAAAAGTACCCTGATGCTAACTAAGCCAGTACTGGGCTTGAAAGGCCAGGGCTCCCCTTTGAGGCCGTTCACCAGGTTTGGGGGACCGGTGATCATCTGAACCTCCCCTGTGGTGTTTTCATCCTTGTAGCCCTGGTCCTCACAGCTCCCTCTTTGATCACCAACCAGCTGGCTCTGCAGCTCCTGACGGATGTTTTCTTTTTGGCTAGCTGGCCACTTCTTGGTTTCTCGGGAGATCACTCCTGATGTTCTTTACCTCAGCTGCTCATATGTCTTAGTCATGCTCTTCTTCCAGGAACAGGGGAGAGGGAGGCTACTGTCGCCTCTGCTGCCAACATCAAAGTCTTCCAGTGTGGCTCTGGTAGAATGTGAAGAATTGCAGGATAATTAAGTTGCATTTCTGCACATTGTTTACTGTTGCTCTCAACCAATCACTATTCCATAGGGGCTAATCTGTGTAGGATTTTTATTTTTTATTTTTTTCCTTTTCAGTGCCTGTTTGTACCACATTCTTCATTATGCTTCAGTTACAGTTTTAATTTTACTATTATTAAATCTTCCCCAAAGCTGTATTATTCTGTGCCTCTGAGCTGGAATCCCTGATTTGGGGACAGTTTGCAACTGGGTCTGTTCGCAAATGATTGCTCTTGTTTACCACAGAATATACATGAAAACCCAGGGCTGGAGGAATCCCTCTGCCTTGCTGCTGACCCACTTGGCTATAAGAAGTGGGGGAGAAGTGAGTCAAGGAGCAGAAGGGATCTGGTACTTCTTGAGATTTTACTGTTGAAAGAGCATCTTCATAGCTTCTAATGGCCAAACCAGTGGAGAGGCAGTTGAGTGCCAGGGCTGGGCGGGAGCTGGAGACTTAGTTTTCAAAGCCCACAATAGGACAATGTTCTGTGCTCATTCCAGCAATGAGCCTCAGCATGGGCTTTGGAATCAGATCAAGGTTTGAAATCCAACTTCTTCATCTACTAGATCTCTAAAACTGAGTAGTTATGTAACTTCTTTCAGCCTCCATTTCCTTGTTTTAAAAAGTGGGGACGACAAGAGGCTCATTATCCTCACCCCTAACTGAGGAGCTAGTGACAGTTGATGGCTTCAGGGGTTGGGGGAGACAGTGGCAGGTAGACCAAACTGCAACAGCTGACTGGGAGTATAGGGGCAGCACAATTGTTCTCAGTGGGTCTTTTTTTTAAAAAAAGAGGACCAAAGTTAAGTGGGAGTTAAGAGATGGAGGTGGGGGTGGGAGGAGCGAGGGGAAGGAGTTTGGGGAAACACATTTTGTGAAATTCTCAAAGAGTTAATAACAATGTATTTGAAAAGAGATGAAATGAGGAAGATGATATTACTCCAAGAGCTTGGAAGAAAAGAGACAACATCCATCTTGGGATAGTACCTGACAAAGGCAAGGACTTATTAAAGAGTGGTACATCATTCTGTTTCTGTTGCCATTACAAAATACTTGGGGTAGGGTACTTTATTTAAAAAGTGAGTTTGAGGGGTTCTTAGACTTTTGGAGATTCAATAACTGGCCCCTTTTTGGTTCTGCTGAGGGCCTCATGGCAGATGACATCACCATGGTGGGGCAGGAGCTAGGCTTACTCTTGATGCAGATGGACTCATACCTAGGTATTAATTCTTTCTGCGGTCAGTGTCTCCAATGACCTGGCCACTTTTTATTAGGGTCCACCTCTTAAAAGTGCCACCACCTCTCAACACCATCACATCACACTTCCAGAACCTGAAACTTTGGGAGAAACACTCAAACCATATCGAAATCACAGCAGGGATGAGGTGATGTTGCTGGCATCATCATAATTACCATTCTCTCATCCTGTCTCCTTGTCCATTTGGCTTCCCAGAGTTTGCTTGCTCACTGACTTTGCATGAGAACTCTGAGGCCCAGGCCTGCCTTTGGCCCCATCACTAAGCCAATGGAGTGGAGTAGGGAGCACTTTCCATGTGCTCTTTATGACTGCTGATGGGAGGAATTAGTGACCTGCCCTCCCAAAATGACAGAGTGATAGATTCCAGGACACCTGATCTTGTAGAGAAATCCAGCCCCATTGCAGCCAAAGGTGACTGGCCCTGGGATCCTGAGAGCCCAGCACCAGCTGCAGGTCCCCACTGCCCAAGCTGGCAGAACCGATATAGTCAGTCACTGTAATTGTCCCCACACCCACCCCAGCATCCCTGTACCCTGTACCAGCTTCCTCCTGGACTCCCATTTGCTCCTTTCTTCCTTCATCACCCTGTCCCCCATGCTGCCACACACACACTAAAACCATAACTTTTTTCCCCCTTTCCCATTATCTCTAACCCATATACTCCGGGAAGTTTAATTTGTTCTCGGTAGTAATCACCATTAACTAGAAATTGTCTTTCTCTGTGTAAACACGTCATTAGTGAAGCTGGTTTTCTGCAGGGTCCAGATTTCATTTTTATTAAAATGAAACACTTTCAGGCGCCTCACTGTGTCCAAGGAAAGAGAGTATAATTTTAACCCATTGGGTTGGCCACAGATAATTGGGCTGGCATTTGATTGGACGATTAGGGAAATATCTTCTTTGCATGCAGTATAATTAGCATTTTTTCCCACTTATATGAAGCTAAGTCATGCTTTCGTACACAGGCAGTTTTAATGAGCATTATAAATCCTAATGAATATATTTTCATGTTCATTTTATTGGCTTGTTTTTATTACTAGAGGTCTGAAAAACAGGGCCAGTGAGGGAGCTGCAGAGGAAATGGCAGGGGAGAGAAGCAGTGTGGCAGGATCTCACTTCTCCTCTTCTGCCTGCAGCCAGGGATGTGAGGATGGTGGGAGGGGTCATCTAGATTTTCTTTAACCAAGTCAGGAAGTGCTTGGCTCCCAAGGGAAACAGAGAGCATCTCCCTCACCTTGGGACCATCAGAGCCGCTGCTGCAGCCTTTGCCTGAGCTGTAGCAGCAGCATATTCTGCAGAAGCCATGAAGGCAACAAGCCCCAATACATCATGGCCTATGATGGAAGACCATGCACGGTGCTTGGTGCCTAGTGGGATCTCACAGCCGTTCAATCAAATGGAAATAGATTGAATCCTGGTTCACAGGGGATCCCCATAGACACAGATCACCCATTTTCAAACCCAACACCAAAAGCAGTTAGCAAGGATACAGAGCATAGTCTATCTTCTCCTGGAGGGGTGAGGAGGTTTGCCAACGTCTCAAGGCCTTAGCACATTACTATGTGGTTCAGTTACAGGTTTCGGGGTTCTGCCGATCTCTAAACAACAATATTTTTATTCATTTGCTTACTCATTCAATTCGACGTTGTCAACACTTGGACATGAACAAGTAGTGCTGAGGTTTCCTGCCAGCTTCAATATTTAAAAGATTCAGAAATAGGGGATCAATAAAGCTATCTTTCTGATTCTCTCTTGAGGTCCTTGTTCTAGTACTCCATGTGCACCATGAGGTTGGTCTCATTCCTTGGACATCTTCAGTCCCCTGTACTTCCTGCCTCTGTACTTCAGCACACATCGACTTTCTTGTCTATGCTCCTGTGCACTGGGTCTAACCTGTGCACTTCCACCTTACCCTTTTCTCCAGCTGAAGGACATCTTTCCCATTTCCTCTGTCCAGTACCTAGCCAATCACCCACCTGTCGTTGTTAAGGAGGCCTGATCAGCATCCTGCTGTAGGGAGCCTGTCTGGAACCGGTGTGGTCTCAGGTGGCCTCCACCCAATGACCTACTGCTTTTCATCACAGCCAATCAATTGACCGCCCGGATTCTGCCTCGCCCGTTACATCCCTGTCAATCTTTGCTTTTCCTCTTTCATCAGTAGAGTATTTGCTGCTCACCTAGGTTGGGCATTTTGAGAATGTTTTAGAAATTATGTTTAAAAATCTAGTTCCATTGCTTTTATCATCATCCTGTCAAAATGACAGCACAAGGCCTGGGATGATGTCCCTTGCAATGCATCATGCATGCATGCACCTGCTGCAACATCTCCCTTTCTTCTCCAAGCCCACCCATTCTTACAGACAGGCCTGAACACATCTTGCAGTGGCCTTCAGGACAAATGATCACCTTCCAGCTGGGCATATGTTTACTGAACATCTGCCATGTGCTAACATCTGTGAGAACAGGAAACACTAATGCAGAGGCTGTATGCTGTAGGGGTAAGGGTGCTGGCTCCAAAGGGAGTCCTGGTTGTTTAAGTTTGGCCTTGACCGACGAATGTGGCTCTCTACTCACCTATCACATGTAGCAAATAAGCTTTAGTTACAGCACAGGAGGTAGTAAGGATTGAATCAGATGGTGACAGTGGCAATGATTTAGGAACGGTAAATGCTGGTTTGCTATTCAGATGGGATATTACCAACCATGAAGTGATTTAGACTCAGGTCCTGGTTCCTGGTTCCTGGCCTACCCTCTCATGGTAAGGAGTGTAGAGAGACGCTTGCTATTAGAAAGAGATGCCGACGCTTCTTAGCGTCAGAGAGTCCGGCTGGTTGGGATGGTTTCATAAACCTTCATCCTCACCTTTACACTTTGCTTAAACTCAGTCACTGCTCAGAATGCCTTGATATGGTCAGGATATTGCTCCTCTGGGACAGGACAGTACCCTATGTCCACACCAGCCCTCAGGATACTCTGCTGCCCACCACTTACTCCTCTCATTCCTGTAGTGGATCAGTGTTGTGCTTCTTTTATCATTTCAAATTTCTGGTCAGTAGTCCTTGTCCTTATTTCTTCCCATGATCCCTCCTCGTCGCCATACTCACAGTGCTAGGTATAGAACTGGGAGTCATCTGGTCAATAAACGCCTTCAATGATCTCACTGGCCAGAGTGGAAGCACTAGCAATATTCTTGACCAGCAAATCTCCTTCCCAAGTTGAGGCTGAGTTCACACCTGACCAGCGGGTCTTGTTCAAAGGAGAGTTGGCCAACCAGAGAAGCAGGGCTTCGGCTCTGGTGATAACTTCATCAGATCAGTAAACATAATAGAGATAACTCTCTTGAGATACCACATTTTTGTCAAGTTAAATAGGTGGTATGTGGGCAAAAGCAACCTTCAGGCCCATTACTAAGCTAGACTTTCAGTTCTGGAGTGTCATAGTGACTGTTCATTCCCTCACCGACCCAAGTCCCTTGTCCATGGGGCCAAGCCATCATAAGAACAATTTCTTGGAGACTTAGGAAAGCAGGAGAATGTAGACAATCTGTCAGTGCCCTGTGCCCCAGCTTCAGCTGACTGGTGAGGAAGAGTTAGTTAAAAGAGAAGTTAATTCATTGTGAAGTGAGGAGGAAGGGGTCTCGGCCAGGACTGAGGAGGGCTACTGACTCATAAGATACTTTGGGGGCAGACCCAGTTCTACATGAAAAGAAGAAGGGTGAGGGCCAGAGTGGGAATGTGGGGGTGGCCCTGGGAGAGGGGGGTTCCTCTGCGTATCTCTCCTTTCATGAACAAGAGTGATGACTGAGGCTCAGGAAAGATGGTCAGACTAGAGGGAAAATAAAGGCTTGTGTTCTGGCTTAGGCTGGGAGATAGCAGGTTGGCTGGCCAGCCAATAGGGCTACCCAAGGAGGAAAGTGATCTCAATTCCATGTCTGAGAAGGTTTTTTTTTTTAATAATGTATTTTTATTTTATGTTCATTGGTGTTTGGCATGCATGTATGTCTGTGTGAAGGTGTCAAAAGCCCTGGAACTGGAGTTACAGACCGGTGTGAGCTGCCATGTGGGTGCTGGGAATTGAACACAGGTCCGCTGCAAGGGCAAACAGTGCTCCTAACCACTGAGCCATCTCTCCAGGACCCTGAGAAGGTTTTTGTTGAGCATCAGGACCTAACGCAGATTAACACAGAGTCATGGCTGGGCAGGTAGTCGGCTGGTGTGTTTGTTTTAGATCACCTGAGGAACTCTAGGTGTTGTAGAATGGCAGGCGATACCTGCCCCCCCCCAGTCCACTTCCATGCCTCTCCCTCCATTTTTTTTTGCCTCTTCATGTGTTTCTTGTCCTGTCCTTCTGCTTTCTGATGCAATCCTCTGGACTGGAGCCTTCTTGCCAAGGAGGAACGCAGACCACAGCTGGAGAGCCAGCTGCGAGGCTGCCTCATCCACCCTCCTCCACTCCAGCACCTCCTCACCTCTCTTTTCTCCTCCTCTAACTCCCTGCCTCTCAACTCTGTCTACTTCTCCCACTCATTACCATCTGCTCCCAGACTCATCCGCCTTCTCCTCTTTGTGCGTTCCTCTCTAGTCCTGTAATCAACTCTCCACATCCCAACCTCTCCTGCTCTTGTTCCTCATCTACCGGTGCCTACTCCCTCCCTTCCCTTGGTGGTGTCTGGGAATGACCCTGGCTAGAGGACCAATCTGCACCCTGTCTGGGAGGCATTCTGGAGTGAAGACTGAGTTTCCATAGGAGCACCAGTAGCACGGAGGGCTAGAGCCCTGGGCTAGCACAAGCCATTCTCTGCCTGTATAACTGGGGACCCAAACTCCTCTTCCTTGGGTCTCAGTTTCCCCAGAAATAACGGAGAGGACGTTGCACCCTTTAGGATATGCCGTGCTTCATAGAGACCTTCTATTGAGATAGTGGAGCTCTGTGCTTCCCCATCCCCATCACGTCTGGCTGGCTGACACCAGGCTCTTTTTCTGGCTAGAGCTAGTATGACGCTTGGGGTAGGGTTGGAAGTGGGGGTCGGAGCCCACAGAGGGGCTCTGCTGCCCAGCTTAGTTTAGGCAAACAGCAAGGACTGCTGGCGGCAGCTCCAGCCCCCACTTGTGCTGTAACAGCTGCAGTCCAGCTGCTGGCATCCCTGCTGGGGGAGCGTGCTAAACCTCTCTGGGGTCAACGCTGTGGTATGTCGGTTTCCATAGCAACCAGCCAACGGGCCACTTTCTCAGAACAATTCCCCTACTCAGCCGGGTTCTGGACTTAGCTCAGCCCAAGGGCATGTGCTGAGGAGCAGAGAGGGATGGGGAGAGGGCGCCTAGGGTCCCACTCCGCCCCACAGAAAGTGGTTATCTCAGTCTTGTCTTCCACACAACGGCTGGATCAGAGGCCAAGGCTGCAGGCATTCTTCCGGTCTGGCTGGCCCTGTGACACTGCTACCTCCCACGGCCCATCCCCAGATCCCCAAGCTTGGGCCGGTTGGAAGCTAGCTCAGGCCTTTGTCTGAGTATGGACAACAGCTGCTTGGCCAGGCTTAGAGCTGGAAGAGAAAGTCCCTGGGTGATGCACAGTGTAGGTTTATGTATACGGTGTGTGGGGGTGAGGGCCCTTTTCTTGTTTTCCTACCTTCCATCTCTGGACCCTTGCAGGAGTAAGACTCTTGCCTCATCCCTGTGACCGCATGGAATGGAGGCCCAGGCAGCTCTCTCCCTTTTTTTAGATGCGGGAAATGGTTGCTCCCCAGGAATAAACTTCCTGAACTGAGCAGTCTGGGATGGTCCTCGACACAGTCAGAAACAGGTGAAGGTTCAGTCTAGGAGTTACAAGGGATCTTGGTCCATTTTCTTGACAAGGAACTGACACCCAATGGAAAATGGATGCCTGGGGGCCATTACTAGACCCCTGTGCTGCTGTCTGTTGTGTGCCTCCAGGAACTTGGCCAGTGCACAGTGTCTTTCCCCAGGTCTTCGGGAATGCATCTTGGGCCCCTGTGGACTTGCACTGGGGGACTTTGTTTCTGGACAGGAGCTCGTTTCTAAAAAAGACCTACTAGGAAATAAGGAAACTGAGGTTGGTGAGCTACAGGGTTGAGCACTGGGGCTGGGACTTGAAGACACGACCTGGGTGGTCCCAGAAGGACCGAGAGTCATTGAGTGTTACAGGGTGGCCTGTCCAGCTGGTTTGATCTATTTTCTTCACCGGTTTCACTTTCAAGGAGCCCAGTTCTGCCGTCCCCACTCTCTTAAAAACGAGGGGGACAGATGTCCATGCACCACAGCTGCACCCAGACACACAATTTCTCTAAGTCCTGGAAACAGGTGTAGAGTAAGCCCCTCCCCCATGAGAGGAGCTCAGGAAAGAGGCCAACGTTAGAAACTGATGGGTTTTTCCCAACTATGAACCAGAAGAGCTGCTTCCGATTCGTGTTTCCCAGCGTGGACTCCATAGCACAGAATGCTCTGAGGAGTAAAGAAAGTGTTCCAAAGCCAAACAGGCCCCTGAAGAACTCCAGGGTTTCTTACAATTTCAGATTCTTTAAGAAACACAACTCAAAAAAACTAAAAACTTCATTTTACCTTGACATAGGGAGCCATTGTGCCCTTATTCAAATCTTAGAAGAAACCCACTCCAGTAAACATTAGCTTCTCTAAGACGTTCCCAGGACTTTCTCTGCTCATGTTCCCAACAGCCCACCCCTTACCCTCACTATGTCTGAGTGCTTATGGGTCCACTGTGGCCTCTTTGCTTCCAGGGTGGGACAGTGCTCTAGAGCAAGGGAGGAGAATGTTCTAGCTGCCAAGCCCCTAGTCAGAGAAACCTTGAAGGGTAGATGTGCTCCCTCAGGAAGAAGCAGGGGGCAACGGCTGGCCTACAGGAGGGTAAGGTAAGTGTAAGAGAAATTAGTCCCCCTCCCCAAGGAGGTAAGTTCTCTGCTGTTTTAGAAAGGAGAAAACTGAAACACAGACAGGCGCTTGTCCAAGGGGACGTGGTGCTTTCCCAGTTTACCTCTTGACTCCCACTAGGTAAGAGCTCTCCCACCAAAGTACATCCCCAGCCCTGATTTTCTTTCTTGAAAGTCTCCCCTTTCCTGAGCAAGAGAAAAGTCAGAAAATAGCTCTGAAAAAAAAATTTTTTTTAGAAGCTAGATGGGTATATGCAGATATGAGAAGGAGGTATTAGCTTGTTTAAAACAGATTTAAGAATAATAAGTGTATGAATTAAATGGATCATATTTCACTTTTTAAAGAGCTTGTCCTCTTAAAAGGAGAGATAGCCAAGGTCCTCTAGTGGATGGTAGTTATATTTACTATATTTCATCCTGTATATACATACCATGATAGAATTTAATTTATAAACTAGGAACAACAAGGTGTTAATAACAATAAAATGGAACAATTATACTGTAATGAAATTGCCAGTTGTCGCTACTTTTATACTTTGGGGTCATTATTAAGTAAAATAAAGGTCTCTTGCGCATAAGCGTTATGATGTGGTAACATTCCATCTGAAAACTGAGCTAGCTACTTGGTGACTAACAGGTGGGTGGTGTATGCAGCATGGACACGCTAGACTAAGAGACGGCTAATGACCCAAGTGGGATAGAGAGACAGCACAAGATTTGGTCCTGCTACTGTAGTGGCAGGCAATTCAAAACGTACATGTATTGCGCCATACTTCTTCCTCTTTCCTGGCCTCACACCCTAGGCCCCACCCTCAAGAACCTCCCTCCATGTGAACCACAGAATGCTTAGTCACCAGCCATGAGCCTCTTTTCTGGAGCAGAAATCAGTTTACATGCAAGAAGACTCCTCAGGAGAAGACTCACGGCTTGACATTTTATTGAGTAATTTCTGCCTTAGTTTGGTTTCCTATTGCTGTGACCAAAACAACATGACCAAAAAAAGCAACTTCGGCAGGAAAGGATTTTTATCTTATACTTCCAGATAAATCCATCACTGAGGGAAGTCAGGGCAGGAGCTCAAGCAGGGCAGGAACCGTGGAAGTAGAGGACATGGAGGAGTGCTGCTTACTGGCTTGTGCTTCATGGCTTGCTTAGTCTGCTTTGTTAGACATCCCAGGACCGCACATACCCAGGGACCGCACGGCCCATAGTGGGCCAGGCCCTTCTGCATCAATCATGAATCAAGACAGTGTTTCACAGGCTTGCCTACAGACAGGTCTTGGGGAGGCAATTTCTCAGTTGAGATTCTCTCTTCTCAGATGACCCTAGCTTGTATCAAGTTGACAAAGACAAGCAAATAAAACCAACCAAGACATACAAAGAAATGGAGAACAATTAGGGAAAATAAAGAGACAACCCCAGAATGCCTAGATTGTCGTGTCTGCAAAAATTGGGTCTCCCTTTTGACTTGTATGTAAATGAGAGAGGGGCTGTTTGGAACCCCTAGAGGCAACACAGTTTATCCCTGCAATGTATCAGAACTGACATTGCTCTCCCAGGGTCTGTGGCAGTCATCAGCCACTGCACAGACTTGGGTCTATGACTTTATTCAGCTAAATCACCATTTCTTCTGCCAGGTCCCTTCCTTCCTCCATTATCTAAAACTGTCATGGCCACAGAGGTGTTTACATGCTGAGGCTGGCATACCAAACATCTCCATGTGTTTCTTTGCATGCTCCAGTGCCCATGTGGATTTTACTCTTGTCCTGTGATGGTACCCTTTAGAATCAAGAGATGGTTCCTGAAGGATGTGCTGGTCCTGGAGGCATGATGGGAAAGGGATTGTGACTGTAGCTGGTCCTTCTTAAATGCTCATGTCCTATATTTGGTGGGGGTGTCTTCTGCCCTCTCAGGATGGGGCTTCTTCAGCACCCTCTGGTACTGCTTAGAGGAATCCTCCAGTCTCTATGATGGGGTGATTACTTACTCTGCTCATTTTGCTAGAAGGGACGGCCTGACTTCAGCAGGTAACTGGGAGTAAAGATACCAACTCCAAACATCTCTTGGGGCCAGATCCACAGCTCAGTGTCCCACTCCAGGTGAGACGGATTTCCTGCCCGGCTTCCTGATGCAGAGAGCCTTGGTGTGTGTACGTGTGTGACTGTGTGAGTCACCTTATCTGATTTATAGACACTTTGTGAATCAGTAGACTCGGGAGGAAGAGTGGGCAGGAGTAGGGAATTGCCTGAGATAGAGCCTCATTAGAACAAGGACCTAATCAGCATTATTTATGAAGGTGTTCTGGGCAGGAATTGTGGTAAGTGGTATGTGTGTGTGTCTGTGTGTGTGTGTCTGTGTATGTGGGTGGGTGTGGGTGTGTCTGTGTGTGTGTCTGTGTGTTTGTGTGTCTGTGTGTGTCTGTATATGTGAGTGTGTATGTGTCTGTATGTTTGTGTGTGTGTCTCTGTGTATGAGTGTGTGTGTCTGTGTGTCTCTGTGTAAGAGTGTGTATGTCTGTGTGTCTCTGTGTATATGTGTGTGTGTGTGTGTGTTTGGGGTGGGGGCTCTCTATGAGGTGGAGGGAGAAAAGGACAGGATACTTTAAACCCTAAGGGTCAGAGAGCTGTTAAGACTTAGAGAGAACTTTCTCAAAATGCTCCTCTTCGACTCTCTAGTCCCAGAGTCAACCCAGAGGCTTGGAGGGAAAGGGGAGGAGTGACTTGGGAGGGGGGGCTCCAGGTTGCTTATTCCCACATGGCTTTGATAGTTTGGGGCCCCCACCCATTGGAGCCACTCTGAAGTCAAGGGGTACAGTTAGATAGCACCTCTCCTTCCAGGTTCCCTTCCCCTTCACTACCCGGTGTTTTGGGAGCCATATGCTAGAAGAGCCACTTTGCTACAGTGGAAGGAATTCAGACCGAGATAGGGCAGTCTTGGACCTTCTGGAACACGGGGCTTTGTCTGTGTAAAACCAAAGTTTGACTCTGTGGGAAAGAGCTTCATAAAGGAATGCTGACGATGTTCCGTTGTTTGTTATTGCCTTAGAGTTTGCTCACCAGCTTCTCCAGAACAGAGCAGGGCCAGACGCTGGGCTGGGAGCAGGTGTTAATGCAGAAGTCACTCTGTCAGCGGTGAAGGCTGCTTCTCCCTTGCATCCAGGTCAGCCCTGACTTGTGGTGACAGGACAGCCTGTAAAACTGATTTGGCGGCCTTAGAATAAAAACACCTGTGAGGGCAGAGGGGCCTCCTGGCTGCGTGCCACAAAAGCCTCTGGCTTGGAGGAGTCCTCAGTTCAGTGTGTGTGTAGCGTGTACCCTCCAGCTCAGGACTTGGGCAAGCACTTTAGATGCACAACGTGGCTGCATCATCTCAGAATTCCATGCTCTTCTTGGGCAGGCTGGAGGCCAGGAAATTGTGTCTGGTCCCATCAGCCATCCTGGCACCAGAGATCCAGCAACAGTAGCTTTCCAGAGGGGAGTTGGGAATGGAGCCAGTTTCACAGCAGGTGTCACAGGGGGTGGTGGTCAGACAGCAGCTACTGTCCTTGTTCCCTTTGTGACCCAAATGCTGCTAAAGACAGTCCCTGGCACAGTGACCGCCAAGTGCCCCATGGGAGAAGGATGAAAGAGATGGGAAATTCTCGTAAATTTTTAATCTGAAAAATAAAGAAAGTGTGAATTAGAATTAATGCAGGTATTAAATATTTAAAGTTTCTGTACTCACTTTCATTTTTAACATATTCCTCCCTCAAAAGCCTCCGTAACGCTTGTCAGATTTGTTCTCAAGATGTCCCTGTCTCTCTGCCTCCCCCCAGGCCCAGCCCCAAAGTTAGAATGCAGGTATTCATCATCCTGATGGAAATTTTCATTTTATTTCTCCTACAGGAACCATCTGATCTCTCTCTCTCTCTTTATATTTATGCTTTCTCTATATGGCAGCATAAATAATTAATGCCATTATAAACACATCCTATGCAAAATATTTATTAGAAAAAATAACTCTTTAATTTGGCATGTCATTTAATTCCAATCATAGCACACAGGCTACAATTAATGCCAGGGCTGGGAATCCAGTCTGACTGCTAACACTTGCACAGGTACAACCAAGTCCCCGACACCAAAGCCCCTTGGACTCTTGGATGGTTTTTCCCTTGTCCTCATTTGATTGATGGAAGCGAGTGGCATCAGTTGTCTAGTGGGAGTGGAGCTGGAAGTGAGTCTGTGGAAGGAAGGCAGGGATTCACTTCTGTCTTCTCTGGAATGGCAGGCAGGGGGGTTCTGGGTCCCTTCAAGTACATCTGGCAGCATGCATCTGAAAGGCTGTTGAGCATTCAGATGTAGGCCATTTGGTACAGCTTCATGGGACTGGATCAGGTCCTTGAAATCCTTATGGGTCCTCACAAAGGCCTGCCTTGGAGTGTGTAGGAGTGTGATAACAAATCGTTTCCTAGAGTTGGGTTTCATGCATGTATTCATTTAACAAATATTTATTGAGTGTCCTACGTGTGCTGGGCATTGTGGTGAGTACTGGAAATATAGCAATAAATAAGTCGGGGGGTGGAGCTGAGGGTGTTCAGTTCCTGAATATTTTACCATTGCTCAGTCCCCTTTTCCAGTCAAACATACTTCTTAGCTATCTTAAGGAATCTATCAGTGCAGCTCCACCCCCAGGGTTTAAGAAATCGTGGTTAATATTTGAATAACTCAGTGTTCCTAGTTTTATGGATTCCCACGGGCCACAGCCTTGCCAATAACACTGCAGTTACCACCACCCACTCTTCCCTGGGAAGGATCCTGAAAACGATATGACTTGTATCCACATCCTTCTCTCCTGGCTCCAATGTGGTCCTCCCTCTGCCATTAGGGGAAGTTTCTTTGGGGGAAACTGTTGAATCTACCTTGATATATTTCACCTCCATCAATCACCTCCCTGAGTCACCTCCAGGGCCCAGACATTGAGGGCTTTGATTTCAGTTTTCATATGGCATTTTCCAGCCTTTCCTCCCTTGACTCTTACATGAGCGTCCCCAGGCCTGGCATCATTCAGTGCGTGTCCTGGAGCTTCAAAGCCATCCGTCCACTCCTGGCCCAGAATCTTGACCATTTTTTCAAGTGGCAGAGACTAATGAGGGAATAGCGCATGGCTTGGAAAAGTCTTTTGTAGTTCACAAATTGCCAGTCTGTGATAGCTTCACTGAGAATGAAATGAAAACAAATGGCAAGTTTCAAGTCTCCAAAAATAGGAAGAAATGTGGGAATGTGGAACTCAGAACTAGTAGTACCTTGTTCCTTCCTGAGCTTGGATTCTTGGTGCTGGGCCTGCCCGTGTTCAGTTCACTATTGCTTGCTTGCTTGCTTGCTTCCTTCCTTCCCTCCCTCCCTTCCTCCCTCTCTCCTTTCCTCCCTCCCTCCTTCCTTTCTTTCACTCATTCTTTCTTTTTTTTTTTTTTTTTTTTTTCCTTTTTTTTTTTTTGAGACAGGATCTCACTCTGCTCGCTTTGTAAAGCAGGCTGGCCTTGAGCTCAGAGATCCACCTGCCTCTGCCTCAGGAGTGCTGGGATCAAAAGCCTGCACCCTTACAGCTGTCTCAATTTTATAGCTGAGGATGACCTTGAACTTCTGATCCTCTTGCCTCCACCCCTCAAATGCTAGGGTTGTAGGTAAGGTGTGCTAGCATGCCGGTCTATTGCAGAGAGAGTTGATGTCTGACTTGAGAGGTCTTCTGGTATATCAGGTGCCCTCACTTGACTGGAACCAAAGATGCTCAGCTTCAGCTGCCTTGGAGGTGACACCTAAGATTCTTCAGGGATTACGTCTATGGTTCCACCTCTGAGCCTTTCAGGGGAGCTGATGATCCTGTCTAGGGATTTGTAGCATGAATATTTGAAGGACTTCTCAGTCCCTTGCCCTTGACATTTCCTGTCTATAGGGACAGCCACAGGACTAGGTCCTACCCGGGACCTAGAATGCAGTCTGGCCTCCTTCATTAGGTGGTCAAGCACTCTGGATCAGTCCTCTTTCAGAAAGAAGGCTTCTGTCTTACTTTTAAGACCAAACTCCCATTCGTTTACAATTTTCAGTCTGATAAGACATTCAGCATCTTTCTCTGGGGGCTAGGGAGATGGCTGAGCAGTTAAGAGTGCTGATTGTGGGGGCTGGAGAGATGGCTCAGTGGTTAAGAGCACTGGCTGTTCTTCTAGAGGACCTGGGTTCAATTCCCAGCATCCGCATGGCAGCTCACGACCGTCTGTAACTCTAGTTCCTTGGGATCTTACACCTTCAAACCAATGCACAGAAAATAAAGTTAAATAAACAAACAAAGAAAGAAGAGTGCTGATTGCTGTATCAGAGGACTGCATTTCAGATCCCAACCCCCGCACAAATAGCTTGCACCTGTAAGTTCAGCTCCAAAAGGTACGATGCCCACTTCTGACCTCACTTGGTATGCACACACATAAGTGTGCACAAACACAAGGCACATATGCATAAATCCAAAAAATCTCCCTCTGAACTGTGCCAAACCTAAATAGTGCCTGGACACACCCTCCATAATTCTTTCCTCTTTGTACCTCCCTGGTCTTTGCTTCTGGGTTGCTGTACAGGTCTGCCTCCAACCAAGTCAGAGCACTAGTGTGGTTCAGCTCTCAGCCCACTACTGGCTTCACTCATTCATTCAATGTTGACTATGGAGGTACCACATCTCAGGGCACTTTGCTGGGCACTTGGGTTTCAGAGGAGACTCAATCTCTTCCTTCCAGAGGGCTCTGGTTTCAGTTCTATTAGGCTTTTCAGTGAGTGTCATGTTAAGGGAGAAATAGCCATAAACTGACAATGTTTTCAAGAAACAGAAATATAAAGCCTATAAAGCAATGCTGTCTCTGTGGGCCTCTCTTCATCTCATAGCTCAGAGCCTTTTCCTGGCTCTGCTCAGCACACAGAGCCGAGAAGTGACCTGACTCCAAAAGGATCGATGGTGAGGGAGGCCTGATCTCTGATGGGAAGCCACCCCGCCCCATCCCCTGTGACAGATGCACCTTCGTGTCCCTTGGCTTGGTTAATAAAACCTGTTCTTGCTTTTCCTAATGTCCAGTGCCTGGAGTGGCAGGGCCATAGCCAGTAAGTGTTGCCGTGACAAACCGGAGAACATCGTCAGCCTGGAGCCACTGAGTACCTTTTATTGAACTCGACAAATATCCAATAACCCAGGCCCCTGGCATCTTCTCCTAGAATATTTGATACAAATTGGATGGAAGCTTGAAGGAAGGGGCATTTCAAATAGAGAAAAATGCTGGCACCTCTGAGTCTCTAAGAACAGTAGGGTGTAAGGACAGCTCTCCAGGTCCCTTCTGTAAGTCTGTCTCAGTATGATTGATTCTGAATCCTTAAGCGCTTGATCTAATGGATGAATAAAAATCAAACTCTAGAAAACCCGTTACTGATTACCAAGCCTAGCCCGTGCATATGACATCTCAGGGAATGTTCACTTCAACTCAGATGGAGTCTGTTGTCCCAGTTTTACAGCTTAGCTGACTGAGACACAGTTTAAGTGAAGAGACAGACAATCAAAGCTTAAGCTCAGACCTTGCTTTTGTATCTCATGTTCCTTTGACTGTTCATTTTCTCCAGTGAGCGCCCTTTCTCCACAATGCAGAGGATCCGGGCCTTGTTCTCCAATGGAACTAGAGCGAGCATCAAAGAGATGTGTTTAAAGCTTGGATCCTGTCAATAAAAAAGGATGCAGGGATAACTTAGCTTTTCTTTGCAGGGTGTTCCATTATTGTCCCCCACTTCTAGTGCCTTCAGTATGGGGCCTTATATATTCAGCAACGGGGAAGTGAGGAACCAGTGCTTCTGGAAACCGGTTTCCGGGAGGGACTGGGCTACTCCTGTTGCCTCGGGCCCCTTTGTTTCTCCAGTCTGATACCACTGTGGGTGGGAACCTTTAAGAGAGGCTAGGCCCGTGGTCCTTGCCCATCACTTATGTGCTATATAGTCTTGGATATGAGTCGATGTTGCACACCTACCTGAAAGCACACCCAGCGTCCCCAGAGCCCAGATGAGTGAGGGGCAGCAGGCAGGCCAGGAGGCAGCTGCTAAGGGGGACAGACTCCCCAGATGGGGCTCAGGCCATTGTGGGTGTTCACCTTGACAGCCCAGTGTGCTTCTTGCCACTTGGTGTTCTCCCCAAAACCCAGGGGAGGAGCCGAAAATATCCCAGGCCATCTGAAAATGAAGTAGGACTCAGCAAACAGAGAATAGCTTCTGAGCAAACAGCTGAAAAGGCAGGCAGGCGGGCGGGCAGGCGGCAAGAAGAGTGGAGGATGCAAAGGAGAGCTCTGGACAGGAAGAGTTGAGGGAAGGCAAGCCAGGACAAGATGTGAATCCCATTGTCCTTTGTCCAAGAGATGCCCTCTCTGCCAAGAGAGGCACAAAGAAAATATTTCTCAGCCTTAAGGTAGATGGAGAGATCTTGACAGAAAGTGCCTCAGGGCTATTTTTTTTTTCCTTTTTCTTTTAAAGATAAGGTCATATGTGGCCCAGGTAGTCTAGGATGTGCTCTATAGCTGGAGATGACTTAGAACTCCTGATCTTCCTGTATTCTGCCTTCTAAGTGCTGGGATTACAGGCGTGTGCCACCACACCTGGCTTTTTCTATCATATGTCTACAACAGAAAGGAATTTGCAAGCAAGAAAAGCATGATTCCTGTGCCTTCCTATGAGTTGGGACACTTGCTTTCCAAACTTAGTTGTCACTGTGTGGCTTTGAGCAGGTACATTTCTTAGGCAAGGATGTTCTATAAGCTTCTAGAGTTGTAGTAACCCAAACCCTAGAAGCCTACCTCCTGGAAATGGTCTACTTTCTTACTAGAACCTAGAGGGGAGACTCACTGCGGGGCTGTGTGCCCTCACAATGGCAGTCCATGCACTGGAGTCTACAGGGCAGCAATTCATAAATCATGGCTTCTGTTTGCTTGTTTGTTTTCATGTTTTTTTTTAAAATTAAAATAGCAATCATACTGTACAGAAATCACAGCACTGAGAATGCAGACAACGATTTGCAAGCAAGTCACACAGCGGGGGTAGATTTCAGGCTGTAGGAAAGAGGCCTTAACCCAAATCTGGCTGGGGACCCTGTGGGTGGTGGCCCTCCTGGCTGCTCTCTTGACTGTTAGACTGCTTCATCAAATACCCAAGGACTTGGAAGGGTGAATGGCAGTCTGTAGGGAATGTTGGGATAAATAGAAACTCTTGCTTTGCACTTACAGGGCAGTCCAGTCCTAGAGCTCAGAGAGACAGGGTTGGCAGCATAGCTAGCTGCAAATTGCATCATCCCAGGAACAGGCAACAGATAATAAATGTGTACTATGTACAAGGCTTTCTTATAGCAGTAGAGACCAATGCCAAACAAGACAGAGTTCCTGTATCAGGTATTTCAGAGTCTAACTGCGGGGGAGGAAAGAGAATAAACAAGGTCTCAATACATGTGGGGTATTGTGGGTGAGGCCTAGGATGGAGACTGAGAAGGCTCTCTGAGAGCGAGATGCAGGGACGGAAGGTGATGGATGAGAAGGTGGCATCTGTGTATAGACAGGAGGGGAGCGCATCTCAAGCTGAAGGAAAATTAAGAGCAGATCTTCAGAAATGGATGCCGTGGAAATCAGTAGGCAAGAGAGGGGAAAAGAGAAATTAGGACCAGGCAGAAGACTATATGGAGGATTTTAGGGGTTCCTGCAAAGATGTTAGGATCTTTGCCTACTTGAAACAGAAGGCATTGGGAGAGCGCTTGCCGTAAAAGCCCAGTTCTGGCTGCTGTAGATGTCTAGTATCCAGACAGAAGGCCCTGCTGGCTTGGTCTTGGCCATGGCAGTAAAGACAGAGCATGGTTGTTGAATTCCTATTTATGTTGGGAGTAGAGCCAGAAGGCCTCCTATGAGGAAGCTGTGGAAGGATGGCAAAAGACCCAAGACTGACTCTGGCCTTTTACTTACTGGATGGAGAAAGCACTTTTCACTTAGCTGTGGAAGCTTGTTTGAGTGGGTATAGAGGTCTGAGGCAAGGGAAAGTAAAATAAGAATCAACTTTGATATGTCATGTTTGGGACACTCCTGAGACACCTAGGTCAGGATGCTAAGCAGACCGTTGAATACTCCTATCTGGGACCTGGGAAGAAGACCAGCCAGATGTCAGTTTGAGAGACACAAGTGTGTGAGAAGGCTTTTGAAGCAACAGGACAACAGGGTAAGATCACATGGTGAGAGACAATAAAGAGGGAAGAAGGTTCCAGTATTTTTAGAAAATGACAACAGAGGTAACTGAGAAGGAATGCCAATGAATTACGGGGACAGTCAGGTGACTGGGGTGGCAGAGGTGGTGGTGGAGGAGACAGGTTTTTCAGAAGTAGCAATTGAGCACCTGTGCCAAATGCAGCTGGAAAATGAAGGTGAAGACGGAGCTGAACACTTGCTCTGTCATGGTGAGTTGCTCACCACCTTGGTCACTGGTCATCAGTGGAGGGAAACCTGGCAGGGTTGAAGAGAAAGGCAGATGGGAAGATGAACAGGAAGAGTATAGATGCTGCCTTTGAACAGGCTTGCTGGGAAGAGGAACGCACACAAGTTTGGAAAGTAGGGTGGGAATGGAGTTGAGGGAGTACTTCTGTAGAGGACAATACGGAGGTTTTGTTCGTGTGTAAACAGGAGGTTCAGTAATACAGAAAGAGGCAGAAGAGCTGCTTTTTTAAAAAAGCCCTTGTCCAAAGTGCTGAGAACAAGTGTCAGCAGAGTGCTCAGCCACAGATAGGGCATCTCTATGATACGCCCTCCCCAAGGTTTATGGGGCAGAAAGATTATCAGAGCCAGAAGTCAGGGAGGACCAGAACAAAACAGTGTCTTCTAGACATGGTTAAGACCACTGCATTCACAAATTCATAGAAGCTGTAGTTACCTATATAAGACATGCACAAGATCAACCCGGTCCACATTCTAGCTTGGAGTAGAAAGAGGTTCATGAGCCCCTACCCTAACTGAGGAGCTTCAGACAGCTGATGGCTTCTAGAGGATGGGCAGTCAATTTCCTGTGTCTCCTAGGAGGTTGATCTCGCTTTAGTGGTTAGCCCCATACCCAGTAGTCTGTGAGCAGCACTAACTGGAGCCATTGGGTTATTATAAAAAAAAAAAAAAAAAAAGGCAATGAAGTTGGATCAGGGGATAAGGCGGTGAGGATCTGTGGCTATGGGAGGACTTGGGAGAAGCCCAGGGGTGAGCATGATAAAAAATACATTGTTTAAAATTCTCAAAGAATTAATAATAAAAAAATATTTGTAGAAAGTCTTTGAAACTGCAAGAAGAATGGGTTGAAAGCCAGGGCAAAGTGCTGGCCTTGTACAGATTCCATTGTGATTGGGGTGTGAGATGGCCAGAGTATTTTGGTTCTGATGTCGATGCAATAAGAGGGTTATTGATGGGAGAATGAAGTAGTTCTCATCTCATAGAAATCCTTTTTGTCTATGAAATATACTCCAAGGTCATCAGCTAGAAATGGGGTTGGGGAGGGGAATGTTAGAGACTTGGGGAGGGGGAAGGAAGTGTGATAGCTTCCCCAGAGATTGGGAAATTGAATTTTCTCGGGAAGGGTAGTAGGTCTCTCTGAGGGTGTTGAGTGAGATTTGTGGTCATGGTTGTAGTGACTCTAGTCAGCAAATTTGTGTCATTTGTCTCTAGCTGTGCTCAGCGGCTCTGTGCAGGCCCTGAGTAAGTGAGTGGGATACCAGGGCTGGAGTTCTGCCAGGCTGGGACAATGGAAAAAGAGCTGCAAGAAGCTCAAGTTATTGACAAGGGGTCGTTTTAGTGTTAGACTACGCAGTCCGAGCTGGATAAAGACGGAATGAACACACCCAAGGAATGACAGACATGGAGAGCCAAGGGGTAGTTTTTAAATAAAGTAAGGTTGAAGGATTGCTGGGCTGGGAGTGTCAGAATAAGCTAACTCTAAAAAGGCAATCGCAGCAGAAGTGGACTTTCAGAGGTAGGTGACTCAATGATCAGTGTGACACAGTCTAAGGTATGGCGAGGGTAGTGAACCGAAAGTTCATCAAAGCTTAGGGTACCGACAAAATCAAGAGGACGGGACCCGGGATGGGCCATTTTCGTAGATGCGGAAGTCTCTGGCACTGACAGCAGGAATTACAGCAGAGGAGCCAGTGATCTAGGTGCTAAACACATGATGAGTGAGGGGGGGATGCAGAGGAGGGTGGCTGGATGACAGCGCTGTGTATGCAGGGAGGCTGCTATGCGATCTGATGAGGAGTGCTTCAAGTGAGCCTTGAGCTCTAAATAGAGTGTAGAGATTGCAATGGATTGAGTGGGACGCACACCAAGTTCTGATGTACACAGGTCATGGGAGACAAAATTGCCATCACTGGCAAGGGCTTCTGAAGGGTATATACTTCTGCTGAAGCTGAATTTCACTTAAAGGAAGGAAGGGAGGGAGGGAGGGAGGGAGGGAGGGAGGGAGGG